>CM050174.1:58981306-59008806 GCA_027410445.1 Discoglossus pictus
CAGGGATCAAGTGACAAAACATAGGACCGAATTTTGCAGTGCTTTTATTAGCCAGGTATATATGCAGAAGTGGCTTCTTATTGTGCATCTTGTCCAGAATGTCAGATGACCGCACCTTGGCCTGAATGGCAGGCCCCGTTGACACCATTACCAATAATAGAGGAGCCTTTTGATAGGATAGCTATGGATCTTGTTGGACCTTTTAGGAAATTCAGCTAGAAGACAGCAGTTTATACTAGTAATACTGTACTAAGCTAAAAGATATCCAGAAGCCATACCACTGCACACAGCAACTTTGAAGGGTGGTGGTGTTAGATTCTGCAGTGACTTTTGCAAACTGAATCCGGTATTGTTGAGCTGAGGTGGGGGATGTGTAACAGTTATCCAGGGGGTTTATGGGAACCACAGTCTCTTTAAGGCTCTCTTCCCTCAATAGAACTGCAGTGGTTAAAATTTCTGCGTGGGTATTTAGCTACTCCAGGGCAGTCCTGATTTAAGACTGCTTCTGAAGTATGGTAGGTGCCATACCTGGAGAAAGACATATAGTGGGACAGCAGCCAGCAGCTTATGGCCACTTGTAGCAGAGTGGAGACCTTGAAATCTGAACAAATATACAGGCCATGATTTTATAAACTATTGGACTGATTGTTTTGCTCCACACAAGTTTAGTTGGATAAGAGCGGATTAGTGAGGACATCTGATTATGGTAGTGCTTCAGTGGAAGCAAGGCCTATTATTTTCATTGACTTGTTTTGACTGTTATTTATTTATATATATTTCAGTGGGCACAGTAAGCTGTGTCACTTTTATCTCCATTTTTTTTTTTTAATACAACTAATTAATTAATAGTTAATCCGCATATTGCGGATCAGAGGAGATCTTAAAAGGTTGAACTTGATGAACTGAAAGTCTTTTTTTCAACCTTAAATACTATGTAACATATTTCTGAGAGTTCCTTCCCTATCTTGCAGATAGATATATACTTCCTTTATTCTCTTGATTAGTTCATAAAAGAGGAAACCCAATGTCTGCTTCATGTAAGATGGAAAACAATGGGCTGTGTTACTCTGTTGCTTCGTCAACATATAAATGTTTCTTTAACAATGTACAATGTTTCAGATTTTTTTTTTATTGCAGTGTATTTTAAGAAGTACAGATGCCTATGCCTGCATTCTCCCATTTGCTGAAGTCATGAAATCTTATTCATTACCATCAATTATTTTTAACCCATTCAGAGCAGATTAAGATATTTTATTCTACTTGTCTCAAATATATCAAACTGTGTAATGCCCTACACACTTATCAATATGTAATATTTTTTATATGTAGCTTCAAGCCCATCACAGGATGGCACTGATGGCACATTTATCTTATCACTATATTATCTTGAAACAAAAACACTTACCGTATTGGTCCTAATATAAGCCACACCATTTTTCCGATTTTTGAGTTTGCGAGTTACAAGTGCGGCTTATATTTGCGACTGTAAAAAAAAAAGAATCACTGCTGATTTGCGAGCTTGCTAGTTACGTGTGCGGCTTCTATTCGCGAACGTAAAATTCCTGCCGATTTGCGCAATTGCGAGTTAAGGGTGCAGATTTGCGTGCTTGTGACTGCGGTATTGTAGCAATTGAATAGCGATTTACGGTTTTAGTGATTCTAACATCCTGTAAGGCCTGTAACCTGCAAAAAAAGTTACAGTACTAATTAGCAAGCCCGTTTCTTGCAATGGCTGATCACTCGGAGAAAGTCTTTTTCTCTCCAATTTTAAGGGTGCGGCTTATATTTGAGTACTATCTTTTTTTCAATTTTTTCCCCTTGAATTTTTCAGGTGCGGCTTATAAGCGGGTGCGGCTTATATTCGGACCAATACGGTATATATCCTTGCTGCATGCATTTTCCCTACTTTCAGAGTATCAGTTGCTTAATAAGAAACAACTTAATGGATGTGCCTTGTTCATCATTTTACAGTTGATCTAACTTTAAGATTTTTAATTTTCATGTTGCTTCTTTATTTCTTGGAACAAACTTCCTATTGTATTGTACATACACAATTTTAGAAGCAGTACACTTTAAGGCTTTTTAATAAGTTGTGTTTTTACACAAAAATATTTATTGCTTAAAGCCAGGAATATTTTTCTGTGAGTCAGACAGGCTGTTACTCAGGGTATGTTTTTAAAGTATAATGGAGCCAGAAGGTTGAGCTTTCAGGTTCCCAGAACATCTTCACCCTTACATATAATTAAACTTGATGAATGAAACCAGCAGTTCAGCTAAGGGGAGCAGGTTGTTGAGCACACTCAAATTATTATCTGGCCCAGGTTATGCAAGAACCTACTAGAAATGAGGCTATCTTGGATCTATATTTGATTTGATGTGTCTCTCCCTCCCCCCACCCCTCCCCTGTGTCTCTTCCCCACCCCCACCCCTCCCTAACACCTAACCCTTACATCCGAAAAGCCTAACCCTTACATTCCAAAAGCCTAATCCCTAACCCTTACACCCCAAAAGCCTAACCCTAACCCTTACACCCCAAAAGCCTAACCTCTACACCCCAAAAGCCTAACCCTAACCCCTATACACCAAAAGCCTAACCCTGAACAATACACCTTCAAAGCCTAACCCTACACCTCCAAAGCCTAACACCTAACCCTTAGACCCCAAAAGCCTACCACCTAACCATTACAACCCAAAAGCCTAACACTAACCTTTACACCACAAAAGCCTAACCCCAAAACCCTAAACCCTACACCTCCAAAGCCGAACCCTAACCCCTACACCCCAAAAGCCTAACCCCTACACCTCAAAAGCAACATAATGGGGCTACACTACCATCACTAAATAATTGGTTAACACAGGAAGAAATCCAAAAGAGGTTGGAAAAAATAAATGTTAATAAAGCCCCAGGTCCTGATAGAATACATCCAAGGGTAATGAGGGAACTGAGTTCTTCAATAGCCAAACTATTATATATAATTTTTCAAGATCCACTCACCACTATGTAACTATTAGAGCCTCAAATAATAATATAGGTGAAATACATTATTTAAAATGAATGGCCAAATACATTTGATTTTGTTATTAAGTCACAAGTAAAAGAGAAATATTAATGTAAAGTGGGTATTGCATATTGCCAAAAGAAATAAACACATGTTTTCTACAATTTACAAAAAAAGAATGCGGGAATGCTACAGCCATAAATATTTGGCCATTTCCATGTGTAAAACCATTTTTACTGCAAATGAAAAGTTTTTACAGGTAAATGGGTCATACATATATGCACATGTAGATAGATTTAGAGGGAAAACATTATAGAAGTATGCTAATACCCATAGTCAGGCATTACCAATGGAAATGTACCAATACTAGTAATGATATACCAGTACACTTTTTTTAGAAATTCCCAGTGGAAGTGTACTCATTCTGAGATTAAGGGATAATCAAATTGAGGTGTACCAATATCATGGATGAGGGACAGTGACATGGCAGTATACCGACGTCACTATTGAGGAATGAACAAGATGAAGGTAGACTGGTCAAAACGGAAGTGTGCCAACATGCTGATTAAAGAATGACATCAATGAGTTGAGGCACATGCACTAGAAGGACCACCTTGTGAAAGTGAGCAAACAGACAATTTTGAGCTGGCATAGGTCTTGGATTCATAAATGGAAAAGATTGGAGTGAATCTTGAGTAAAATAAAAATAATTCTTTATGGCCACTACAGTGATTGTTTATTTGATGAACTCATATAGTTGACTATCAGATTAGTCTAAACAATACAAGACCCAACATTTTAATGTTTGCCAAGGGAAAACTATTTTGAATTGTGTAATTTTTTAAATGGAAAGTGTTAAAGCTTAAAGAGACACTGCAATTTGTAGGAGTTATACTAGGCTGAACATTGAACCAATTCATAGTATTCGGTAGAACATAAATGGATGTGGTGCTTTCTAGCTATGTTTTCTTTTGCCAAAAGTTACATGTTTGTTTTCATATCACAAAGCTTTTGTTGTTAGATTAATACGGTTGAATTAAAAATACTGCCCATATACTGTATCTCTTACATTGGCTATTGAAGAAACAGAAGCTAACATTGATTGGCTAAGTTACAGTTGACTGCTTTATTGTAGAAGGGGGCTCTGTAAAATCTTATATATACAGTCAGGTCCTTAAATATTGGGACATGGACACAATTCTAACCTTTTTGGCTCTATACACCACCACAATGGATTTGAAATGAAACGAACAAGATGTGCTTTAACTGCAGACTTTCAGCTTTAATTTGAGGGTATTTACATCCAAATCAGGTGAACGGTGTAGGAATTACAACAGTTTGTATATGTGCCTCCCACTTTTTAAGGGACCAAAAGTAATGGGACAATTGGCTGCTCAGCTGTTCGATGGCCAGGTGTGTGTTATTCCCTCATTATCCCATTTACAAGGAGCAGATAAAAGGTCCAGAGTTAATTTCAAGTGTGCTATTTGCATTTAGAATCTGTTGCTGTCAACCCTCAATATGAGATCCAAAGAGCTGTCACCAGCTGTCACTGGTTCTCTTGTATTTATTGATGATGTGACTGCTGACAATAGCAGCAGGATGAATTCTGAAGTGTTTCGGGCAATATTATCTGCTCATATTCAGCCAAATGCTTCAGAACTCACTGGACGGTGCTTCACAGTGCAGATGGACAATGACCCAAAAGCAACCAAATAGTTTTTTAAAGGAAAGAAGTGGAATGTTATGCAATGGCCAAGTCAATCTCCTGACCTGAATCCGATTGAGCATGCATTTCACTTGCTGAAGACAAAACTGAAGGGAAAATGCCCCAAGAATAAGCAGGAACTGAAGACAGTTGCAATAGAGGTTTGGCAGAGCATCACCAGAGATGAAACCCAGCACCTGGTGATGTCTATGCGTTCCAGACTTCAGGCTGTAATTGACTGCAAAGGATTTGCAACCAAGTATTACAAAGTGAAAATTTTATTTATGACTGTTAATCTGTCCCATTACTTTTGGTCCCTTAAAAAGTGGGAGGCACATATACAAACTGTTGTAATTCCTACACCGTTCCTGACCTGACAGTATATTTATATACTATATATAGTGTATATACTATTTCTAAGATTTATTTTTTCAGTATGTGTTGTATTTGGGAAGTAGGATGGAAAAGTTGAGAAATGCAGACTGTAATAAAGTGTATTATGTTTAGACTCCATGCTGCTTGGTTTATTTCCAAGTTTCTACACATGTGCATACATCACCGCTACTCATATCACAAAAGACAGCCTGGCTTTACATGTGCATGCACATACATGCAGGGACCATAATAGGCTCATTGAACATTTTTTGGTAAGATCACCTGTACTGGGTGGCACGACTTTTGGGCGACGCACACTTCAGCGACGTCATGTGCGCGCCCAAAAATGCTTTAGAAATAAGCACACCCACACCAGCGCGCACTCACCCTCCTTCTCCAACTCGTCTCCTCATGTGCCAGAAGGGTGGCACGACTAATCACCCTCTCGCCCCCCCAGTTTTCACCTGCAACTCCCAGCCTGCATCTGCCATCAGCCAGCCTGCATTTCACATCTACAAAGTACATAGTACATAGTAATTAAGGTTGGAAAAAGACTTTAGGTCCAAAAAGTCAACCTGTTAAGATCTCCTCTGATCTGCAATATGCAGATTAGTTATTAATTAATTAGTTAAATAATTATTAATAGTATAGTATTTGAGGATGAATAAAGAGTTAGTCCATCAAGTTCAACCTTTTTAGATCTCTATTGATCTTTTTAATATGTGGACTATTTATTATTAATTGTTAATTGATCCAGAGGAAAGCAAACAGAAAAAAAAAACAATGAAACTTAGCCAATTGTCTCATAAGGGGAAAAAAATATATATCTATCCCCTTTTTGAAGTTATCTATCAAATTTGCTGTCACCACCTCCTTTGGTAGAGAATTCCACAGTTTAACCACCCTAATTGTGAAGAACCCTTTTCTTTGTTTAAGTGGAAATCTTTTTTCCTCTAACCTCAAAGGATGTCCTCTTGTCAGTTGACAATCTCTTGCTACAAAAAGTTCACTTGACAAAGCCTTATATTGAACCTGGATGTATTTAAATAAGGTAATTATATCCCCTCGTAGACGCCTTTTTTCTAGCGAATAGAAGTTTAATTCGGTTAGTCTTTCATAACTTAGCCCCTCCATTCCCCTTATTAGTTTTGTAGCCCTTTTCTGTACTTTTTCCAGCTCTAAAATGTCCTTTTTATGAAGGGGTGCCCAAAATTGTACTCCATATTCTAAATGAGGGCGTACTAGAGATTTGTATAGTGGCATAAATATATTTGCTTCCCTTGCTTCTATACCCTTCTTAATACATGCTAATATTTTACTTGCCTTTGCAGCTGCTGCTTGGCATTGAGCACTGCTATCTAGGTGGTTGTCCACTAGAACTCCCAAATCCCTTTCAATATCTGATACCCCTAGATTTGCTCCATTAAGATTATAAATTGCATGGTTATTTTTCTTTCCCAAATGCATAACCTTACATTTATTTGTATTAGATCTCATCTGCCATTTAGCCGCCCATTTCTCTTAATTTATTAAAATCCTTTTGTAGGGAAAGTACATCATTATCTGATTTAATTACCTTGCACAACTTAGTGTCATCAGCAAAAATGGAGACACTACTTTCAAGTCCTACTTCTACGTCATTAAAAAAAAAATGTTAAAAAGGAGAGGACCTAATACTGAACCTTGAGAAACCCCACTTACCACGTTAGTCCAATTGGAGTATGTTTCCTTTACAACAACCCTTTGCTTCCTGTCTTTCAGCCAGCTCTCAATCCATGAGCAGATATTTACTGCAATTCCTGTATCCCTTAGTTTGCTCAAAAGTCTCCCATGAGGCACTGTATCAAAAGCCTTTGCAAAATCCAAAAAGACTGCATCCACTGAGTTGCCCTGATCCAAGTTCCTACTAACCTCCTCATATAAACGAATTAGATTGGTCTGACATGACCTATCCTTCATAAATCTGTGTTGACTGCTACCTATGATCTTGTTCAAATAGACATATTCTTGTATTCTGTCCCTTATTAACCCTTCTAAAAGCTTCCCAACTACAGATGTGAGGCTCACTGGTCTATAATTCCCCAGATTTGCTCTTGCTCCCTTCTTGAATATAGGTATCACCTCTGCTTTTCTCCAGTCATCCGGTAGAGACCCTGTAGTGAGTGAGTCTTGAAAGATTAGATATAATGGTTTGGCTATTACAGAACTTGGCTCCCTCAGTACCCTTGGATGTATTCCATCAGGACCTGGGGCTTTATTAACATTTATTTTCTCCAATCTCTTTTGGATTTCTTCCTGCGTTAACCAATTATTTAGTGAAGGTAGTGTAGCCCCATTATGTTGCGGTGTCCCAACCACTAGTACCTCCCTTGTGTATACCAACGAAAATAACCTATTTCGTTCATCTGCCTTTTCCTGATCACTAATTATCAGATGGCCTGTGTCACATTGTAATGTTCCTATAGCTTCCTTCCTCGCCTTCTTCTCATTAACATATTTAAAAATATTTTAGGGTTAGTCTTACTTTCCTTTGCAACTGACTTCTCATTTTCTATTTTAGCCAGTCTAATAGCCCTTTTGCAAGCCTTGTTGATTTCCTTATAGTCACATAAAGCTGCCTCTGTTCCCTCCTCCTTGTATAATTTAAAAGCATGTTTCTTTTTCCTCATCATGATCTTTAAGAAATTGTTAAGCCACATGGGATGTGATTTACTCCTATTCATTTTATTTCCACATAGTACATGCCAATGTGTATGTATATTTAGTAAGGATTTTAATGTTGTCCATTTATTTTCAGTATTTTTCCCTGTAAGTTCTTTGTCCCAGTCTATATGTAGTATTGCTACCCTTAGCCAATTAAAGTTAGCCCTTTTAAAATTTAGAGTTTTTGTTGGCCACTTACAACTCGGTTTTTTGTATTCAATCTCAAATGAGACTGTTTTGTGATCACTGTTCCCCAACAGTTCCCCTATTTTAACATTTGATATATCAATATTACTTGTGATGACTAAATCCAAGATGGCCCCATTTCTAGTATGTTCTTTTATTACCTGGGCCAGATAATGATCCCCGAGTGTACTCAAGAACCTGATCCCCTTAGCTGAGCTGCTGGTCTCATTTATCCAGTTTATTTCAGGGTAATTAAAGTCTCCCATTATTAGAACTTGCCCGTGCTTATATAGCATACTCCCACCAATATGCGTTTAGAATTAGCTCCTCCACTATTTAGCTCAACACACAAATATTCAATGATGCCGTTCGTTCCAGCATAAATATCTTCTCTGACTATAGGCTTAAATTCAGGCTTAACATACAGACAGATCCCTCCTCCTCTTTTACCTTTCCCCCTATCTTTCCTAAATAGGTTATAACCATCCAGATTAACAGTCTAGTCATGAGATTAATCCCACCATGTTTCAGTAATGCCTATTAAGCCCCATTTTTCTTGTACTGCTAATAATTCTAGCTCGTCCATTTTCCCAGGCAAACTTCTTGCATTAGCAAGCATACACTTTATGTTGCTATGGCTCTGCCATTGTGAAGTGCTTGCCACTGTATTTGAGGCCCCTATTAATACCTCCCTACTGTCTATTGTAACCCTCCCCCTTTCTCCTCCCCCATGGGTAACTAATTCATCCCTTTCCCTCTCTACCCTTTTTACCCCAATACTTCTATATAGTCCCCCACCCCCCCCACCTACAAGTTTAAAAACTCCCCCAGCCATCCAAAAGCTCCCTCATCATTAAGGTGCAATCCATTCCTGCTATAGAGATTGTACCCAAGTGAGAAGTCAACCCAGTGCTCTAAAAACCCCAAACCCTCTGCACTGCACCACTTTTTTAGCCACGTGTTAACCTCCCTAAGCTCCTTCTGCGTCCCTGGGCTAGCACGTGGCACTGGTAGTATCTCAGAAAATACTACCTTGGAGGTCCTTGCCTTCAGCTTATTCCCTAGTTCTCTCAAATCATTCTTTAGGACGCTCCATCTTCCACTAACTTTGTCATTGGTACCAATGTGTACCAAGAACGCCAGTTCATTACCAGCCCCTCCCAATAATTTACCCACCCGATCCACAACATGCTGAACCCGAGCACCCGGGAGACAAATGGGTGACAAATTACCCTGTCTACCTTCCTAATAATAGAGTCCCCTACCACCAAAACATGTATGTTGCTCTGCCTATGCTGCCCTCCCACTCCTCCAGTAGAACTGTTCTCCCGGCTGTTAGAGGGAAAAACTCTATCTGGCATTGCCATTCCTGAATGGACATCCCCAACAGTTTCACTCAATCTGGCAAATCTGTTGGTGTTTGCCAACTCAGAACTGGCCTGCCTCTTCCTGTTCCCCCTTCTAACTGTAACCCAGCTACCTCCCTGGACATCCTCACTATCCCCAGCTCCTCCCTTCATACTAGGCCCAGCTAAACTGTGCTCCGTGAGCATGACTCCCAGTGTGACAATATCACATGTCACTTTAAATTATTATATTTCCTGGGTTAGATATGAAATGCAGGCTTCCCGCTAAAGTCGGCGCGCCCCTGTATTGCCATATACTTTAGTATATACCATAAAAAGGTACATCTTGTCTCATTTTATGTTCAATGAGCCATACTAGACTCATTGAAAACTAAATACTGCACCAGAGGCCATGTATATTAACCGGTAAATCGCAAAAGGGTTCCCTGGTGGTCCAGTGATTAGGATTCAGTGCTGTCACCGCTGCAACCTGGGTTTAATTCCAGTCAGGGAACCAATCGATCACACCACCCTGAAGCCATGCAGGGTTGGGCCTGGTCAGTACTTGAATGTGAGCCCACCTAGGAGCTGAATGCTGTGGCCCACTGGAGAAGGAACTGGCAACCCACTCCAGTTTCTCTGCCATGAATACCAAGTGGATCAGCATGGTGTGTTGTGGTCCATGAGGTCACAGAGAGTCGGGCACAACTGAAAAAACGCAAACACACTAGTCTGAAAAATAGATTGGAAGGTTTCCAGTTGTATGGATATGAGAAAAAAAAAGGGAGAGAAAACAGGAGTTATGGGAGCAAAAAAGTAGGTTAGTTGAATGTCTTAAATCGGTGCTCCATTCAAGGTTTAAGAGATTTACGGTGATCATTATGTGTTTTTAGAGCTTATAGAGACAGAAATAGCAGACATCTTATCTGGTATTTTAATTGTTTCTTAGTTAGGTTTGGTAGCAGGGATATGTTACTATGTTCTAATATGTATACTAAAGTATATAGCACAGTAGAGAGGCATCAAATTCTTATATTTGGTTGTATGCTCTTAAAACTTCACTCCTTTTTCTTAGACAAACTAATCTTGATAACTAAAAAATCCAATTATGCCTTGTGGGAGGACTAAGAACAAGTGCAGAATTGCAGACCTATTTCAGATTCTGATGGGGCTGAATCCCCCAAACCATGATCTCTGTTCATGATTGAAGGTGATTGCACTCCTCAGTTGTTTGGAGAGCGCTAAATATTTCTCATAGACACCTTACCAGTCATGGTAAAAAGGCTTGTAACCCCCCCCCCCCCCCCCCCCCCCCATTTCCCCCATGATCCCTCCACAAAACATGTTGTTACTCCTTGTTGATGGAGCATGCCTCTTCCAGTTATGGAAGGATGTGCAGATCCAGCCCACACAAATGCTACCTCTGGTGTCAGTGTGTGAGCCCATTCTTTTCCTTGTTGAAGACGCTCCAACAATATATTGAATATGGAAGCATCCCAACATATGTCCTTGTATAAATTGAGAGGTCTTGATTTACCAGTCCCCCCCCCCCCCCCCATCATTGATGTCCAGGAGGAGACAAGGCTCTTGTGAAAGTTGCACCTAAATCCTAAACTTTGCTTGTGAAAAATGACCAGTTTGTTTCAGTGCTCACAGAATGTTATTAAAATGCTAATTTAAAAGAAAAAAAGAGTTAAATATCTAGCAGTGGCGCAGTCTAATTGCAAGCATAATGAGCTCTGGAAATGTGAGTGCCCCTGACACACAGAACATAAACAGCCAGTAAACAGATCATTAGTACTCACATTCATTTATTGTGCCGACCTTAACATGACCCCGGAGCGGGGAGGGTGAGAAGCAGGTGGATCTGACTGTGACACCCCTCTAGGGGATGCAGGAAATGAAGCTAGAAGCTGTTACCATAGATACACGTGTGCAGATGAGGTAACACGCCAACAGGCTGCAGCTTTGGCTGGTGGGGTCTATTTGTCACCCTCCCTGTGTTTAGGATTAAATTATTCCCACATAGGGGAATGCAGCCCCTCCACTTTCTGACCCCAAAGAGGGGGGTCCAGCAAGACTGCCACCCTCCACAAGGTGACTTTGTACAGAGGGCAGAAGAAGCCTTCTTGCCAGTGCCCTGCCGGTGCCATGAGATGAAAGGCAGCACAATATCTATCCCCTGTAGCAGCAGATCACACAGCAAAGCTAATTAACAAAAAATACAAATTACGACACCCTTCACTTCCACCCATCTGGTAACGAGAAAGCTTAATCAGGAGCTGTGCGCGCGGCAGCAGTTCTGCGAAGGGCCAAGAAGACGAGACTTGGATATTTCTCTAATAAATAGAAATTATCCGCATCTCCCTGTCCCCCTCCCTGTGCACTTTACATGAACCTGTGATACGCCAGCAATAGCCCTTCCAGCGCAAGGCTGATGTGATTTAGGAGAATATTAAAGGCAATGTGGAGATTGGAGGCGCCTCTCTCTCAGGGAGAGCTGGAGAAATCCGCAGCACAGATGGGCTGAACAGATTAAACATTTCCTTCACATTGTTTCCAAATTGTGCTGCGGTGCCTGAGGGAGTGAGTGCGGTCAGAGCACTGCGCACTTTATGGAGTCAGTATTAATGTGTGCTTTTCATGGGGCCATCCTATTAACAGCAGGTTAGGGTCAGTGCTATATGTAGGCTGCTTTCAGCTAATTTTGGTACCCCCACCACTCCAAATTCTCCAGTTGCCTTAGCCAGCACTAGTCACATTGATAACAAACCAGTAAATATTAATATATCAGACTCACAATTAAACAAAGTTGTGATGTATGTTTAACTGGAGTACTGCTGGGCTTCCAAACAGTATATGATACTCCTTGCATAAAGAGCATAATTCCGTCAGCTTAATTACCCTTAGGGTTATGCTGCTTCCCAGAATTAATGTGACACAACCATTTGGTGACACTGATGAGATCAGAAGATAATAGAGTTTCTGGCTAGTGACACAGTAGAGTGGTGTTTGGTTCTGAACGTGAGGTTCTAGCTAGTGGCACAGTAGTGGAGATGACAATGGTGAGGTTCTGGGTAGTGACACAGTAGAGTGGTGTTTGGTTCTGAACGTGAGGTCCTAGCTAGTGGCACAGTAGTGGAGATGACAATGGTGAGGTTCTGGGTAGTGACACAGTAGAGTGGTGTTTGGTTCTGAACGTGAGGTTCTAGCTAGTGGCACAGTAGTGGAGATGACAATGGTGAGGTTCTGGGTAGTGACACATTGAAGAAGTGTAAGGTCCTGGCTAGTTTTGCTAGTGTACACTACAAATGTATGAGGCTGAATCATCTATTAAAATCTGAGAATAATGAAGTGACTTAACTCTGTCCATTTTCTTGGTACAGTCCCTGTGTAGGCGCTTATCCCAACAGATCCAATTATTGTCCGTAGAGTACAATCTTCTCTTTATGTTCTGGATTAGGAATGCTAGTGATGGAGAAGCATCTGTCAGGTAGTCTGTTGCCCTGCAATTCTCATAGTGAGGGGAGCAGGCATATAACTTCCTGTCATGACACCACCACACTGCTATATTATAGCGAAGCCCAGGGAGAGATGTATTACTGTCAGCACATGGCGGGAGAACAGACAGCGGCTGCACATACTAATTCATTCATTTCCGAACAATAATGTATGACAGACAGACACTAATACTGGCAATAAGCAATCATAAACCTATAACTGTGATTGATGAGGCACCCTGGACATCTATCAAGCTCTCATTGATCTGGTGCTAAAGACAGATTTACGACAGTCTTGCCTCTGAAATCCTCTTACATCTGGGTGTATATCAGGCAACCTAGTACCAAGGAAAATACATTACTATATAGCGAGGAATGCAGCTTCTGCACGCCCAAACTCTGCTCTATACTCGTTATTGAGTGGCAAGAATATTGTTACCCTCTGGGATTACCCTGCAGAGATTTTGGGGCTGAGCTGTAAACATGTATCCCTAGATCCTGAGCACAGCATATATGAGATTGGCTGTGCCAACACACTCTTTTCTTTTAATAGTTTAATAAAAATTAGCATAATTAACAAACATCTGTATAATCCAGAGTGGTGCAATTTGGCAGAGGGAAACGGGAGTTTAGACGTTATTGCTGGGAGTTTAATGTTCTTTTAATTCTTTTTGGCACACTGCATTGAGAGAAACGCTTGGTGCGGATGGTTGTGTACCAGATTTAATTAGTATGTGTCTCTCTCTTTTGATTGTGTGTGATTCTGAGACCCTGAGTGGTTCATAAAAGGGGATGGGTTTCAGCAGACCTTGATGGCCTGGTGCTGACTCAAGTGTGACTGGGTGATGGTGTTGCTGAGTTACTGATAGGAAGTTATTTATTTTCTGCCTAGAATATGTAAGGGAAAATTTCTGTGTGGCTAAATGGACATAGAGAAAGTGTTGTAAACATCAGTTAAATACTGCAATCTGATTATAAGCTGTGATTCATTCAAACTAAAAAAAGAAGAGCAAATTATTAAATGGTCTCTGCAAAGGTTCCAAATATAGTATAGTTTAAAATAATAAAATATAAGAAGTAATGTTATTTATTTAAATGACTACTAGTTCAGGAAACATGGTACAACGAAAATGTACCAAACTAACAACACTAGTAACTTTGTATGTTACAGCTAAAACATGAGACCTTGTCTAGAATACCTAAAGCCATCAGGTAATGTATGGAATGCTTTCAATTTCACTTTGAAAATGGCACTTTGCTTAAGCATTGTACACAGAAAAGTCTGAAATGATTACTAGTTAGCACTTATACTCCATATAGTGCTTGCTGTGCCTTTCTCTAAAGGGCAGGCAATCATGTGACACAGTTTGAAATCTACCAACCTATTCTATTAACACTTCAGTGCACACTCTAAAGAAAAAGATTAGACCCACAGAATATACATAGTAGATTTGTGCATGTTTCAGTGATGTCTGCATAAAGTCATAAGAGTCTTGAGTTATTGCAACAGCATGGTGTCTCAAGATGTCCAGGTTACATGCAAATCTCTGCCATGAAAAAAACATCAGGAATTATAAGACACAATTCATAGACATTTCAGATGTAAAATTGACTGAACCTAATGTAAGAACTATCAATATTGCAATAATTCATGTGGCAAATAGACAAGCTTGCCATTTTCACTCTCTCCTATATCAGTGCCCGGATATCATCATCAGCCAGTCATATAATGGCTGCGTTAGAAAACGTGCTTACTAAAATTATCTATTTTGTAATAAACAAAGGAAACAGATGTAAGGCCTACTTATGAACGGCTCTGGAGGAAATCACGCACCTCTGCAGATTTCCTCCACTACAAATGTATGTTACGCTCCTACTCCTCTGCCCTCAACCTCGCCAAACCACACTACTTCACTTCACTAATATCAACCCTATCCTCTAACCCAAAGTGTCTGTTCACAACGTTCAAAACTCTCCTCCACCCACCACCTCCTCCCATCCCTTCCTCTCTCACAGCTGAAGACTTTGCCAACCATTTTATTCATAAAATCGAAAATATCCGTAATGAACTTTCATCTCACAGTGGCTCACTCACTCTACCATCTCAACTATCCAACCACACCCACTCTTCTCCCTCCCCCAATCCAACAGCCACTTTGAACTGCTTTGCCCCAGCTACAGAGGATGAAGTCGCTAGCCTGCTATCATCCACTCGCCTCACTACATGTCCCCAGGACCATATTCCATCTCAGCTCATCCCTCCCCTCTCTACCACACTAATCCCAGCTCTCACACACATTTTCAACCTTTCCCTAACTACTGGCAAGTTTCCATCTTGTCTAAAACACGCCACAATTACACCCATCCTCAAAAAGTACTCATCTGACTCTGACATTGCTTTTAACTACCGCCTTATCTCTCTACTTCCTCTGGCTTCCAAACTGCTCGAGCGGCTCGTCTATACCCGCCTTGCCAGCTTTATTTCCTCTAACTCCTTTCTTGACACCTTCCAATCCGGCTTTCGGCCCCAACACTCCACTGAGACAGCTCTCACTAAAGTCACCAAAGTCTTTTCATCAATTTCGGAGGGAGCTCCAGTTCTTAGTAATGTCACTGTTGTGCCATATTTCTTTTCTACCCTTCTCCTGACTGATATCTATTAACAATGAGATCCTTCTGATGCTTTGGTAGCTTTCTGTGGACCATGGCTTTTACTGTGGGATGCGACTAAGAACATTTCAGGAAAGACCAACTAGAGCAGCTGAACTTTATTTGGGGTTAATCAGAGGCACTTTAAATGATGGCAGGTGTATGCTGACTCCTATTTAACACGATTTGAAATGTGATTGCTTAATTCTGAACACAGCTACATCCCCAGTTATAAGAGGGTGTGCAGACTTATGCAACCACATTATTTTTCTTCTTTTTTTTTTTCTTCCCTCCACCTAAAAGATTTTAGTTTGTTTTTCAATTGAGTTGTACAGTTTATAGGTCACATTAAAGGTGGAAAAAGTTCTGAAATGATTTAATCATTTTTATTTATTTATATATATATATATATATATATATATATATATATATATATATATATATATATATACTTGTATACTTGTGTTTTTTTATTATTTTTTTAATTTTATTAGCATAGACCTTTTCCACCTCCTGTCTGAGCACAAACTATCTGTGGCATTTATTTATACAATATGACTAGCTACATTGCCTATATTTTTATTCTTACACATGATGATGAGACCAGAGCATGTGGCAATTTGGCAAAAGAGAATTTCAACAAACTTGGCACATGCGCTCTGATCTGCATCACCCAGTCAGAATGAAGGAGAGGAGCTACAGCTATAAGATTTGGCTGGGGTGAGTAAGATGAAATCCCGGCCCAATAGAGCTTCAGAGATTAAAGATCCTGGGGATCCTAATTAGGCCTAGAGAGTCCATTACGGCCCCTGGGGATGCCCACTAGTCTCCGGGGGAGGGCATCAAGACTTTGAGGATCCCCTCTAGGCCGACATACCCATCAAGACCCCCAGAAATCCCCACAAAGTCTGCTGTGTTGATCAAGGCCCCTGGGGATTTCCATTAGGCCTACTGGGCACTGAGAAAACCTTAGCAATGCCCTTCAACACTCCAGGGAGCCCACAAAGACCTTCAGGGATCCCCACTCGGACTGTGGAGCCAGGCTTAGTAAAAAAAAAATGTGTAGCCTATTAATTCTATGAGGTTCTCTGTTGAGTCCCATGAGATAACTAATGCTAGCCATGGCGGTTCATGTAGACCGCAATGACAACTAACTTTAACCCCTACAAATTGGGAGTCCATTTTCCCCCCTATGGTATACTAAAGTATGACCATGGGAGTCCTCAAGGATCCCTATGGTATGTAAATGTAATTCCTATAACATAGAGTTCCATAAGGAGGACCCCAAGGTATCATTAAAAGTAATCCCTATACAGTTGGGGTCCATAAGGACCTCCATACTATCGCTAGGAGTACCATAGTCCCTAACAAACAAAAAAAAAAAACTTTAAAAACATATTTAAATCTGCATTACCTGTACCTTTGATACCCTCCAGCGACCTGTATTACCTATACTTTTTGAGGCTCTCCAGCAACAATAACCAAAGCACTGGTCCTCAGTCTTCAGTTCTGGATATGCTGGAACTTCCATATTGTAAGAAGAATCTGTGCTTTTTCTTTCACTATTGAAGCCATGGTTCCTTTCGTCAGTCAGTGGAAATAGACAAACTGAGCTCTTCATAGGAGAAGTTCTCCCACCAACTAAAAGCATTTTGACTGCAGGTTATGCCTTTTTGTGTGGTTTAAATGCTATTTTTTACATATTCTATTTGTCTGAAATATGTGTCAAACAGATTTCAGCCAATCAGTATTACATATTTTGAGTAGTTCCCTTCCCTTGTCTGATTGGTTAACTCAATGACCAATCAGTATACACAACTTTCAATTTCTGTTTTGGAGGTAACCAATCAGAAAAGGGGGGGGGGGCTTTCAAAATACGTGATACTGGATGGCTGAAATGTGATTGTCACATATTTCAGCCAATCTGAATCCATGCAAATTAGCATTTAAGAAGATTGTCTGTTATTCAGAGGAATGCTGAAGAGCCGTTTGTCAAATATATATATTTTTTTTATCGAAACAAAGGGTCTTTTTAGATGGAGGCCCATTTCCAAGGTCTACGAGAGGAACCATGAAAGAAGAGAAAGGATTCTTCTAGCAAGTGCCAGCTTATCCAGGGCAAATCATTGAGTACTAGGTCTTCAGTGATCATAACTGGAGGACATCAAAGGGAAAGGTAATTTATACCCGCCACACACACACATTTAATTATTTTTTTGTTTACATTATTTTGTAGCCTTTTATTTTTTGTATTTTAGTGTTAGGGAATATGGGGACCAATATGGACTCATAGGAAAATCATGGGGAGGTCCATATAGACACCCATGAAATAGAGGTTCATTTAGTGATACCATGGGGTCCTTATGGACCTCCATGGTATATCCGTTACATTTTCATTCCATGAGGATCCAGATGATCCTACTTTAGTACACTGTGAGGGTGCTTATGGACCGCTATGGTGTAGGCGTAAAACTTAGCTGCATTGTTGTTGTTTAGTCGTTCAGTCACGTCCGATTCTCCGTGACTCTATGGACCACAGCACGCCAGGTGCATCTCTTTCACTGCCTTTCTGAACTCCATCAAGTTCATGTTCATTGCTGCAGTGACCTCATCTATCTATCTCCGCCTCCATCTGTCTTCTTGCGCCTTCAATCTTTCCCAGCATTAGAGTCTTCTCTAGGGTATCCTGTCATCTCATGATATGGCCGTAATATTTGAGCTTCAGCCTCATGATCATACCTTCTAGTGAACAGTTTGTCTTGATTTCCTGAAGTATTGATTTATTGGATCTTCTTGCAGTCTTCTCCAACACCACAATTCAAATGCGTCAATTCTACGGCGCTCAGACTTCTTTATGGTCCAGCTCTCACATCCGTATGTTACTACTGTGAATACCATAGTTCGAACTATGCAGACCTTTGTTAATAGCTTAATATTTTTACTTTTTACTAGCTTTTCCGACTACAGTCACCATCTGCAGAGATCTGGGGAAGTAGTGGAGGCAGTGACAGATTTCTTTTCCCCTTGGTTCCAAGATCTCTGCAGATGGTGACTGTAGTCGGAAAAGCTAGTAAAAAGTAAAAATATTTGATACATTATTTGGTTATAATGTATCAAATAATGTATCAAATATTTTTACTTTTTACTAGCTTTTCCGACTACAGTCACCATCTGCAGAGATCTTGGAACCAGGGGGAAAAGAAATCTGTCACTGCCTCCACTACTTCCCCTGTCTATTTGCCAGGAAGTGAGATTGCCGTTTGCCATGATCTTCGTCTTTTTAACATTGAGCACCAGGCCAACTTTTGCACTCTCTTCTTTTACCATTTTTTTGGAACTCTCTTTCTTTCTCTATTATCCAGCGGACATTGGCAATTTGATCTCTTTTGCCTTTTCCTCTGTGGAACCCGGCTTGCACTTCTGGTAATTCCTGGTCCATATATTGCTGGCGTCGATCTTGTAGAATCTTAAGCATTGCCTTGCTGGCATGTGAAATTAGTGCAATTGTTCGATAATTGAAGAACGCTTTGGTACTGCCTTTTTTTGAGATTGGGAAGTAGACTGACCTTTTCCAGTCTGTTAGCCATTGTTGAGTTTTCCAAATGTGTTGGCATAAGGCAAGTAACACTTTCACAGCATAATCCCGTAGAATTTTGAATAGTCCAATTGGGATTCCATCACCTCCTGCAGTCTTATTATCAGCAAGAATTCCTATGGCTCATCTCCCTTCGCTCTCCAAGATGTCTGGCTCCAGCTCATTGGACAAATTATTGAGGTCATCACTGCTGTTAAGAACCTTCCTGTATAGATCTTCAGTGTATTCCTTCCACCTCTTCTTTATTTGATCTTCTGTTAAGTCCCTACCATTTTTATCCCGCCCACTTTGGTCGCGAAAGGTGCCTTTTAGGTTCCCTATTTTCTTGAAGAGATTTTTTGATTTACGCATTCGGTTATCTTCTTCAACCTTTTAATATTGCTCATTGTAGAATGTATATTTGCTATTCTCTGGAATTCTGCATTCAGTTGGACAAATCTTTTCTTATCTCTACTACCTTTCGCTTTCTTTCTTTCCTGGGCTACTTTCAAAGCCTCATCAGACAGCCAGTTTGACTTCTTACTTTTCTTTCTTTTAGGAATATTTTTTGTTGCTGTTTCCTGGATAATGTTGCAAACTTCAGTACAAAGTTCTTCAGGCATTCTATCTTCCATGTCTAGTCCCTTAAATCTATTCTTTACTTCCACTGCAAATTCACAAGGGATATTATTTATTTTGTATCTACTTGGATGGTTTTCCCTCTTTTCTTCAGTTTAATTTTCAACTTTGCAATAAGAAGCTCATGGTCTGAGCCGCAGTCCGCTCCAGGTCTTGTTTTTGCTGACTGTATAGAGCTCCTCCATCTTTGGCCGTGAAGTATATTGTCAATCTTACATAGTTACATGGTAATTGAGGTTGAAAAAAGACTTTTAGCCCGTCAAGTTCAACCTTTTAAGATCTCCTCGGGATCAATTAACAACTAATCCGCATATTGGAGATCAGAGGAAGGCAAACAGAAAAAAATCCAAGTGAAACTTTGCCAATTGTCTCAAAAGGGAAAAAAATGAATTCCTTCCTGACCCCAGATACTTGCGATCGTATTTCTCCCTGGATCAATATTCCCTCTAATTAACCAGGATAACCCTGAATACCCTTTTTATTTAACAATATATCCACTCCCTTTTTAAAGTTATCTATTGAATCTGATCTCTATGTTGTCCATCTGGTGATGTCCATGTGTAGAGTCGTCTCAGAGGCTGTTGGAAGAGGGTGTTTTGGTTCCCTATTTTAGCATTCCAATCTCCTATGATGATAGTAACATCTTTTCTTGGTGTTATATCTATGACGTGTTGAATGTCTTTGTAGAACTGGACAACTTCAGCCTCTTCAGCATCCGTGGTTTGAGCATAGACTCGGATCACTGTAATGTTAAATAGCTTGCCTTGAATTTGAATTGAAATACCTCTGTCATTTATTGTTGTAACTGAGCACTGCTTTTGCCACTCTTTGATTGACTAGGATGGCTACTCCATTTCTTCTGCAGGACTCTTGACCACAGTAGAAGATCCGGTCATTGTCTGATGTGAAATGTCCCATTCCAGTCCATTGAAGTTCACCAATTCCCAGTATATCAATGTTTAACCTTGTCATTTCATTCTTGACCACATCTAGTTTGCCTTGGTTCATAGTTCTAACATTCCAGGTTCCTATTCTGATTGTGTCTTTACAGCAGCTGACTTTCCATTCCCCTTCAGACACATGCGCAGCTGGGTGTCCTTTCGGCTTTGGCCCAGCCACTTCCTTAGATTTGGTGTTACTTGTACTTTCCCTCTGCTCTTCCTAATGTGTTAGGCACCTTCTGACCTGAGGGGCTCGTCTTCTCTGCCATTACCTGCCCATCTTGGCTGACCCTACAAGGTAGCGATCCAGAACTGGTAGCTGCATTAGAAGGGTTAATAAGGAATAGTATACAAGAACATGTCTATTTAAACAAGAGTATAAGTAGGAGACAACCTGGGGGAGGTCATGTCAAACAAACCTTATTAGTTTTTATGAAGAGGTTAGTAGGAACCTGGATCAAGGCAACACATTGGATGTGGTATTTTGGGGTTTTGCAAAGGCTTTTGATACAGTGCAACATGGGAGACTATGGTGGAAACTAAGGGATACAGGAATTTCAGTAAATATCTGCTCATGGATTGAGAGCTGGCTAAAACACTGGAAGCAAAGCGTTGTTGTAAATGGAACATACTCAGATTGGACTAATGTGGTAAGTGGGGTTCCTCAGGGCTCAGTATTAGGTCCTTTCCTTTTTAACATATTTATTAATGACGTTGAAGTAGGATTGGAAAGTACTGTCTCCATTTTTGCTGATGACACGAAGTTGCGCAAGGTAATTGAATCAGATTCAGCGCTGACATATTCCATAGCGCTGTACATATGTTAAGTTCAGACCAAGATAAATACAAATTAACATATTGGAAAGCAAGGAGGGCGCTGTCTTTGAGCTAGGAATCCAATGTTTATGATGAATTCCCAAAGTACTTAGGATAGAAACTCGCAGACGTACAATCTAAGGTAATCAGAATCAATGATGTACTGTACCTCCAAAGGGATTTGCATAAATTAGAGAAATGAGCAACTAAATGGCAGATTAGATTTAATATGAATTAATGTAAAGTAATGCATCTGGGAAGGAAAAATAGCCATGCAATTTATAATCTTAATGATGCAAATTTAGGGGTATCAGATATTGAAAGTGATGTGGGAGTGCTTGTAAACTACCACCTACATAAGAGTTCTCAATGCCAAGAAGCATCTGCAAAGACAAGTCAAATATTAGCATGTATTAAGAAGGGTATAGAAGCCAGGGAAGCAAATATAATTCTACCACTATACAAATCCCTAGTACGCCCTCATTTGGAATATGGAGTTCAATTTTGGGCACCATTTCATAAAAAGGACATTTTAGAGCTGGAAAAAGTACAGAAAAGGGCTACAAAACTAATAAGGGGAATGGAGGGGCTAAGTTATGAAGAAAGACTAACTAAATAAACTTATTTTTGCTAGAAAAAGGTGTCTAAGAGGGGATATGATTACCTTATATAAATATATCCAGGGTAAATAAAAGTCTTTGTCAAGTGAACTTTTTGTGCCAAGAGGTTTTCAACTGGCAAGAGGACATCCCTTGAGGTTAGAAGTAAAAAGATTCCACCTTAAAGAAAGAAAAGGGTTCTTCACAGTGAGGGTGGCTAAACTGTGGAATTCTCTACCAAGGGAGGTGGTGATAGCGAATTTGATAGATAACTTTAAAAATGTGTTAGATATATTTTTGAATAAAGAGGGCATTCAAGTTTAACCTGGATAACTAGCGAAAGAATATTGATTCAGGGAGAAAATAAATCGCCAGTCTCTGGAATCAGGAAGGAGTTTTGCTGGGTTTTTTCCCCCTTATGAGACAATTGGCAAAGTTTCACGGAGGTATTTTTCGGTTTGCCTTCCTCTGGATCAATTAACAATCCTTAACAAATAATCCACATAAAGAATCAGAAGAGATCTAAAAAGTTGAACCTGATGGACTAACAGCCTTTATTCAACCTCAAATACTATGCAAATATGAATGGAGGAGTTAAAAAAAGAGGCCTCTATCTTAAAAAGAAGAGACATGGTAAAGGGCCAGCTTACTTATGGAAAAGGGCAATAAAGGATTATTACTGCTTTACATTATACTAAACTGATTCATGGATGGAATTATATTCTTTTTAATGTTGCCATTGTTTTCCATCACCACTCCCCAACTTGCTGGAAAAGTAAGATTTAATTCATGATTGGTGGGGCTGCCCTGATATTGATTCCTTTGGGTTAATAATTGTTTACATATAATCAAATTCAACCAGAAATTGTATTATTTAGATTAAAACTAAAGAAATGTTATTTTAATTATTTTTCAGCTATAAAGTTAGAAATCTCAAACAAATGGGAACTTTTTTTTTTCTTTGACAGGAAATGAAAGGCAAAATATATAGGAAACATTGACCGCCAGATTGCTCCATTAAATTAACTTAATATTTCCCTGTATTTTAAGATTCACTGTAGTTTATTACATGCTTCACAAACCTTTGGTATTCTCCCCAAATTAACAAATTAAGCAGCTGTTTCCCAACTTCCTGGTGACTTGGAAACTAAGTGATATGATGTGCATTTTTGCATTACCTACAGTGCCTTGCAAAATAATTCACCCCCTTGTCATTTTTCTTGTTATGTTGCCTCACAACCTGGAGTTAACATGAATTGTTTGAGGATTTGCATCATTTCATTTACAGAACATGCTCACAACTTTGAAGATGTTTTTTGTTTGTTTTTTATTGTGAAGCAAATAACAAATATGACAAAGTAACAGAAAAAGTCAATGTGCCTAACTATTCGCCCACTAAAGTCAATACTTTGTAGAGACACCTTTTGCGGCAATCACAGCTCCAAGTCGCTTTGGATAAGTCTCTATGAGCTTGCCACATCTTACCACTGGGATTTTTGCCCATTCCTCTTTGCAAAACTGCTCCAGCTCCTTCAAGTTGGATGGTTTGTGCTTGTGAGCAGCAATCTTTAAGTCTGACCACAGATTTTCTATTGGATTGAGGTCTGGGCTTTGACTAGGCCATTCCAACACATTTACATGTTTCCCCTTAAACCACTCAAGTTTCGATTTTGCCGTGTGTTTGGGGTTATTGTCCTGCTGGAAGGTGAATCTCCGTCCTAGCCTCAAATCACGCACAGAGTGGTACAGGTTTTGCTCAAGAATATCCCTGTATTTAGGACCATCCATCTTTCTCTCAGCTCTGACCAGTTTCCCAGTCCCGGCTGCTGAAAAACCTCCCCACAGCATGATGCTGCCACACCATGTTTCACTGTGGGGATGGTGTTCTTTGGGTGATGTGATGTTGGGTTTGCGCCAGACATAGCGTTTTCTTTGATGGCCGAAAAGTTCAATTTTAGTCTCATCAGACCAGAGCACCTTCCTCCATACATTTTGGGAGTCTCCCACATGCCTTTTCGCAAACTCAAAATGTGCCATTTTGTTTTTTGCTGAAAGTAATGGCTTTCTTTTGGCCACTCTGCCATAAAGCCCAACTCTATGGACCGTACAGCTTATTGTCGTCCTATGTACAGATACTCCAATCTCTGCTGTGGAACTCTGCAGCTCCTCCAGTTAGGTCCCTGTGCTGCCTCTCTGATTAATGCCCTCCTTGCCCGGTCCGTGAGTTTTGGTGGGCAGCCGTCTCTTGGCAGGTTTGCTGTTGTGCCATGTTCTTTCCATTTGGTTATGATAGATTTGATGGTGCTCCTGGGGATTATCAAAGATTTGGATATTTTTATATAACCTAACCCTGACTTGTACTTCTCAACAACATTGTCCCTTACTTGTTTGGAGAGTTCCTTGGTCTTCATGGCAGTGTTTGGTTAGTGGTGCCTCTTGCTTAGGTGTTGCGGCCTCTGGGGCCTTTAAAAAAAGGTGAGTATATGTAATGACAGATCATGTGACAATTAGATTGCACACAGGTTGACATCATTTCACTAATTATGTGACTTCTGAGGGTAATTGGTTGCACCAGAGCTTTTTATGGGCTTCATAACAAAGGGGGTGAATACATACGCACATGCCAATTTTCTGTTTTCTATTTCTAAAAATTAGTTTTATGTATATATTTTTCTCATTTCACTTCACCAACTTAGACTATTGTGTTCTGATCCATCACATAAAATTCACATTAACAAAACATTGATCTTAAGGCTGTAATGTAACAAAATAGGTAAAAAGTCAAGGGGGTGAATACTTTTGCAAGGCACTGTATTCTGGAGGGAGAGGGAGGATGTTGGCATATTGGTTAATTTAGAGAAATTCATAGAGTTTACAGCCACTCCAGTGCACATGGTCAGTAGCAGGCAGTTTGCTACTAGACTTGCAGGCTTTACTTGCCTTCCATGTAGCCACCCCTCATGTCTCAAAAATGAAGTATTACTGTTATGGCAGTGATCGTGCTGTAGGGCAAATATTAAAATTAGGATTTTCTCTCAAAACACTTTTATGTACATGGCTTACATAGCTCCTAATGGTGTCCCTAAGATACTGAAAACCTAACCTGGTGATGGTCCTCATACGAGTGATTTTCACACTACTGATCTAGATCCTATATGACATTAAGGTAGTGGCAATAACGAAGGTACCTATGTAAAATACTTGCATCATATTTTGCAAATTCATAAGAGTCGAATGCTTTTTACAATTACCAGGACTGGTCCTAGACCAACTGGCACCCCATGCAAGAAGCATTCTTGGTGCCCCTCTAGTTCAGTTTATCTTGGATTTATGTTTGTAAAACAAGCACACCGTATATTTGTTACCATCTTGTACCTATAACATCTTATTGTAAATAATTAGCTTCTCTTTACAGTTCAACCATAGATCCTATAAAGTAAAATAATAAATACATTCTGTGTGTGTGTTATGTAGATGACAGAAGCACTGGTGCTGGATGGTAGCAGGAATGCTATACTGGTCCACGTAGTTCATAGTAGTACAGGTACACTGTCATAGGATGCTGACAAAAAATGCTTCATGAATTGCACAAAGTTCTTTCTTGTGTTAAAAAAAAACAAAGACCTGGTTTACAGTATTTAAAACACAAGTATATTGTATAAAACAATATATCAATTGGAGACTTGGATGTTAAATCTGTTTTTTTTGTTTAGTAAAGTAATAAAACCAACAAAACTTATTTTAATAAAAAAGTGGAATGCAACTATTGTATATTTTCATAGATCCTATCTTCAATAAATAAATATACATAGGTAAAGAGTTATTAATAGAAATGAAAATCTCATTTAGCCCAAACTGATTTAATGCTAGTGTAGATGTTAATTTGTAAGAGCCATAATAATGCATTTTCTTTAAACAATAACTTATAAATACATACGTTTTAGGCATAGATTTAGCTTACATTTTTGTTTGCTGGTTAAATGTATACAAAAAAGCAGACACAATAAAATGCATTTAAAAAAATACACACCAGCAAACGGCAATGTTTTGTATCTAGATTTCAACAGAGGCTTCACATTTTTACTTTTAAAAATCAGGCTGAAGACTGAATTTTCTTGTTAATATAGTGGAAAGCCTTCCTAAATGTATATTTTACAAATATATTCCTTATTATAAAAGCATATACATACAAATCAAAGTATTAGATAAATACTATTTAAGTTGCTCTCTTCCAGATGTCTCCATTTTCAGTATTTTTCTTTTTCCCTGCTTCCATCAGTCCTAAGTGTTCTGTTTTAGTGTCCATCCAATGGAGTGTCCACTCAGTGAGGAAAGACTATATGGGGAGGGCATCCATATCTGATTTTGCTCAATAAGAACCTCCTGCCCTCCACCACAACCTACTTTGCTGCCTCCTGACATCCAGATTGGAGGGCCATACCACCATTAATGGAGACAGCCTTAGTATAGTATATAGGCAATGAGAATTGTGCATCCTATGTGTCTTATTGTTGAAAACTATATAGTTTTTATCTATTTATATAATAGATAACACAATCAGTGGCCAATTTATTTGGTACAACTTTCTAGGACTGCATAGGACTTTGCTCCCAGAACAGCCTGAATTCTTCATGGAATGGATTCAGCAAAGTGGTGGAAACATTGCAGATTCCAGCCCATGTAGCCTCAGTTTCCTATTCTTAGCTGACAGGAGTGAAACCCAGTGTGGTCTTCTGCTGCTTTCGTCCCTCCACTTCAAGATCTGACATGCTGCGTGTTCAGAGATACTCTGAATAGTTGTACCTTGTGGTTATTTCAGTTACTGTCGCCTCCCTCCTGACAGCTTGAACCAGTCTGGTGATTCTCCTCTGACCTCTCTCATTAACAAGCATTTTTGGCCTACACACTCTTGCTCCCTGGATGTTTAGTACCAACAATAATTCCATAGTCAAAGTCACATTTATAATATCTTCTCCATTCTAATGTTAGGTCTGAACAACAATTGAACTTCTTTTGTAGTGTATGCATGCTTCTATGCCTTCAGTGGTTGCCTCTTGATTGGCTGAATAGATATTTTCATTAACAAGCTGGTTTAAAGGTCTACCTAGTTGAGTGGCCACTGAGTGTATAACTATATATATATATAGATAAATATATTTACATAATTACATAGTAATTGAGGTTGAAAAAAAGACTTTTAGCCCATCAAGTTCAACCTTTTAAGATCTTCTCTGATCTCCAATATGCAGATTAATTGTTAGTTGATCCAGAGGAAGGCAAACTGACTCCAGATACTGGCGATCGGATTCTTCCCTGGATCAATACTCCCTCTCTAATTAACCAGGATAACCCTGAATACACTTTTTAATTAAAAATATATCCAGTCTCTTTTTAAAGTTATCTACTGAATCCGCTGTCACCACCTCCTTTGGTAGAGAATTCCACAGATTAACCACCCTTACTGT
>CM050174.1:59013806-59120412 GCA_027410445.1 Discoglossus pictus
GATGAGGAAACAGTAAGCACTCTAGTTCCAGTCTGTGAACTGCCGCATTTATTAAAATGGGCGCCCCTATACAGTTGCCTAGTTTGCCTATTGGGTAATCTTGCACTAGACAAACTAAGGGCATCTAGGAAACAACTGGCCTATCCTTCAACCCTTTCTTTTTTTTTTAGGGAAAGACTCTAAGAAAGCTGTTGCAGCCACATACAAAAACATATTTGACTCATTCCAGTCAGAATTCCAAAAAATAGGATAATACTACGGTGTCACAGTGACCAGCTATCTGAGGAATTCTGTGGGCTAGGCAGTGGCTCTGCGCTCCAGGTACCATGATATCATGTTCAGGTTCAATATAATGATCACCTTCTAAACCACCTGCAAATTTCCACAATAATTTCAGCTCTTACGCTTGTATTTTTCAACAGGGCATAACACTTTATTAGATACAGTAACAGTGAGGGGTCTTGAACAATTCTGATAATTAATAATTTAAACATAAAATACATATTTCACAATTGAATTTCCCTCCATGGAGGGGAATGAACCAATCTGAGGAGTGCGTATGTGGCAGCTCTTATATTGGTGAGAAGGTAGTACCCAATGAAAGGCAGGTCAGACACTTTAGTTAAATTTCCTGGCCCACCTTATCTACCTCATACTGATGATAGCCAAAAGCTTGAAACAGGCCTGTATATGAGTGATTCTTGGTTTGTGTAAAATCCAATCCGATGCTTTGCTTAAAAGCTGTTTAATACAGCGGGCATATGCTTTAAGGGAGCAATGTATAAAGTTGCTATTTTTGGATTAAAAGTCAGGTACATTGTATTCTCATTTGCATGTCCCCGCCTTTTAGACATGCAAATGGGCTTATTAATGTATTATTCGTTTTCTGTACTTTGTACGGTGGAGAGCTTTTCTCACTTTTGTGTCCACCATACACTCAATGATTGTTGTGGAATATTTTTTTTTTTTTATGTTTGCCTTCCTCTGGATCAATTAACAATAATTAACAATTAACAATAATAATAACAATAATAATAAATAGTCCAAATTAAAAAGATCAATAGAGATCTAAAAAGGTTGAACTTGATGGACTAACTCTTTATTCATTCTCCAATACTATACTATTAATAATTATTTAATCAATAATTTAATTAATAACTAATCCGCATATTGCAGATCAGAGGAGATCTTAACAGGTTGAACTTGATGGACTGAAAGTCTTTTTTCAACCTTAATTAATTACTATATATATATATATATATATATATATATATATATATATACACACACCCACAATAACGCCACTATTATTCCCAGTTGCTGCCATATTAGAGCTACTTGAACTGTTGCCCCAAGAATTTTTCAAGACAATTGATTACTGATACTGTTTTTAAGTAGCAGAGAATGACAGTACTTGACTAAACTTAATTCCAACCCAATCAAACTTATACCTAAAAAAGAAAAGAAAAACTTTCAGAGTATATGCTGGTCATCTGGGGAGCCGGACTCTTTTTATGTCCAGATATTAAGAGACTGCTAGCAGTTGTTCGCAAAACCTTTTATTTGTACAACCAGGTGAGCATGGTGTGACTTACTTGGCATTGTAAGGAAATTGCTATGAAAATAGGGCAGCTCAAGTTATAATGCAATTTAAAATATAGAATATTTGTAGAACTAGATTGGAATAGGTTTCACATAGTGAGACATTCTTGAATATACCAAACTAAAATTAAGAGAAATGTAGCTTATAAATAGGTTGATTCTGTGAAAGTCAGTACTGCAGTAACAAAATGTTTGTATACGGGATATACAGTAATGTATCAGTAATGTATCAACCTGAGAGTTGTAAGAGGATTATGGGAAATAAAGCACCAAAATAATCACTGAATATAACCAATACGTCATTTGATAGTGGAAAATGACCAGAGCACTATTGGGCTGATACTGATCCATGAAAATACAGCATAGTATTCACTGAGAGCAGAGAATGATCCGAACAGGTGAATTTTCTCTTAGATTTTCACAGCTTATTTCAAGAACTGGCCAGCACAGAAATATTAGCGAGCAAAATATCACCCTGAACAAGGATTAGTGTATGTACAAGAGGACAGAAGAACTGAACCATACATAAATTAGAACATTTGATATAATGTTACACTGTGTATAATGTAATGCATTTGTGGAAATCCCTCTTAATAAGTCTGTTTTCTATCCAGTAACAGGAGCCATCCTGGTGAATACTGTAAGATAGTGAGACTCATATTCCACAGATAGAAGTATGATTTTTTGCTATAATCCTAAAATGGGCAAACTACTCTGCCATCATGTTGTCAGAAGACACTTCCACGCTTGCTGTACAACACTTCTACTCCTTTGTCTCGTTCAGACCTGTGCCCCACAGCCATTGCAGATGCATTTCTCACTGCAAAGTGATTTTTGAACTTCTGCTCGAGACCTGTCACTACAACCTAGCAGTCACAGAATTAATGGAATCCCACAAACTATTGGACTTCCCTTGTGGTATGTGATCAGTAAACTTTCTGTTTCCACGTAATGATAGGATCAAACTATCCTATTGGTGCACCTCATGAAGATTATCTTGAGTAAATCCAGGAGCAGATGCACTCCAAAGTGTCCCAATAAAGTGCAATTTGTAGAGACCTTGAGCATATAAAAAGTAATTCTTCAGCTTTGTTCAGACATAGCCCGTTGGTCAAAGCGTCTCCTCTTGAGTCCAGCCTCGGTTAGACATAGCATAGTTTAGGATCGCTTCAGTAGCTGCGTAGTTCCTGTGTCCCATAACACATGCCTCAATTTCAGCCAGCGAGAGCTGACTCTGAAGGAATAGGTGCAGCTGGCTGTCTGATAACAGGACCATGCTCTGTACAACTCTGTGGATAAGGAATAAACAGTGAGCCCACGCATGCATGTTATAAAGCAAAATGTGGCATTTATCTGTTGCCCCATGAATAATTAAAACACACATTATATATTAACCATATTGAGTAATAGCTGAGGGCATCAAGGGGCATGAGAGAGAGAAAGGAAAACAATACATAGACATTCATTCTAGGAAAATCGCTTACTGCTCCAAAAACTCCTGGAGTCCCTGCCGCCGCTTCTCTATGAAATCATCACTGTTCCCCAAATAGAAGGGGGCTTTTCCAGGCAACTCTGGAACCGGTCTAAGGAAAAGAACAGCCATAATGACACAAAATATAATCTGCTAAGAAACCCAAAGTATAAGTGCTAGTAGAAAAGTCTGATGTTAAGCTAAATCAATTACCATTCCCACAGATAGACTACATGAAATCATACCTCCTATTGTAAATATCACAAACAGAAAACAAGAGATCAAAATAGTTTGGGGGGGGGAACAACATTAGCAGCTATGTAAGAAATGCATAATGTTCTCCGGGTAACTTGGACCTTATTGTTTACACCTTTGAAGTAATTTATTTTATCTGTAAGTCCCATCAATTGTTGCATAGCAATAGTCAATGTGGGTTGTTATGAAAGCATGGAGCGATTCAGACATGCCCTCTGAAGGAATCAAGGACTTGTTTAATCATGGCTATATTTTTCAGGTGGAAGAAATATTTTTATTGCAGACAAAACTTCTAGCAGAGTATGTTAGTGTCTAGGGGCTGACTTGATTGTTATTCATTTCTGCTCAGTTCATGAAGAGCTACAGAGCAGGGAAAGTAAAGTGTTAACTATGTAGGGCTACTGTTAGCTTCTGGAGTATGTGTAGGGCAAGAGAACATTCTGGAAGTTGAATTCGCTCTCCAGCGAAGCAACAAAACTTCCTCTGCTCGAAAAAAAAAAAAAAAAAAAACAATGGCAAGCTTCACGCCAGAAAGCACTGCCTAGTACGTAGAGTGGCCCATTCAGCACACCAGTAAGCACTACCTATTAAGTAGAGTGGCCCATTCATCCCACCAGTAAGCACTGCCTAGTAAGTAGAGTGGCCCATTCATCCCACCAGTAAACACTGCCTAGTAATGAGAGTGGCCCATTCATCCCACCAGTAAGCAGTGACTAGTAAGTAGAGTGGCCCATTCATCCCACCAGTAAGCACTGACTAGTAAGTAGAGTGGCCCATTCATCCCACCAGTAAGCACTGACTAGTAAGTAGCGTGGCCCATTCATCCCACCAGTAAGCACTACCTAGTAAGTAGAGTGGCCCATTCATCCCACCAGTAAGCACTGACTAGTAAGTAGAGTGGCCCATTCATCCCACCAGTAAGCACTAACTATTAAGTAGAGTGGCCCATTCATCCCACCAGTAAGCACTGCCTAGTAAGTAGAGTGGCCCATTCATCCCACCAGTAAGCACTAACTATTAAGTAGAGTGGCCCATTCATCCCACCAGTAAGCACTAACTAGTAAGTAGAGTGGCCCATTCATCCCACCAGTATGCACTGACTAGTAAGTAGAGTGGCCCATTCATCCCACCAGTAAGCACTGACTAGTAAGTAGAGTGGCCCATTCATCCCACCAGTATGCACTGACTAGTAAGTAGAGTGGCCCATTCATCCCACCAGTAAGCACTGACTAGTAAGTAGAGTGGCCTATTCATCTCCCTCCCCATTCATTGGTGTTTGTGACAAACTATTACACCAATTTAAGACTCCTTACACAAATATCGGTGATCAGACCAGCAGTGGGCAGTGAACACCACACTTCGAGGCAATGAAGACGCAGCATTCCCTGTGCATAACCCATACCAACAAACCCACTTACACCAAACCAGCATATTTTTGAAGCTGTTTCCTCAGCCACACAAACTCTCGGTAGCGTCTCCTTACACAGGATATCTTGGCAGTGAAAGCCTTGCTGTTGGTCTAGTGGAAAAAAGTATAAATAATTATATTAGCAATTTGTTTATGGTGGGTAAAAGAGTGATATAAGGTGCCCATTGTACAGAGTATAGAAAATGTATAGTACATTTGTGTTTGCATTTGAATGTCTCAGTGTTCCCAGAAATACCATTATTGCAGTGCACTCTGGGCAACTATGAAGGATATGCAAATGAGCACACAATGTATTTTCACTCTTAAATCCAAAAAACACTTTATATATGGCTCCTTTTAGGTATATATGCTTGCGATATAACACCGCTTTAAGCAAAGCATACGATGGATTATGAACAAGCCAGGACACCAACCCATAGACTACTGTTTTAATCTTAAACAGGATTAACCAGAGTTGGTGCTGGTTCCTATCTTGTACAGTATGTTTTGTGGGGAGGTTGTATACCACAGCAATCATTTAGCTTATGGTGGGCAAGAGAGACAGAATGTCAGATTTGTTCCCATCCCATTGGTAGATACACAGCTGCACTTACATGGAGGAATATTTTATAATCCACATATGAAGACCAAGATCCTTCATTCTGAAGCCTGGGGTCCTGCACTCGTATAGTGATAAACTCCTAGGAACAAAATACAAGGACCACATCCTGATGTTACTAGAAAGTGATAGGAGTGTCGGTATGTGATGCAGAGTGATCATAAATTATACAAGAGTACATAGGCAAGACACACAAATACATATAGCTTGAGGTAGAATGCCTGACACCTGACAAATGTATTCATGTTCTGAAGTTGTATTATTGCTAATGTATTCCTCTTTCAGAAAAGAGATGTTCAGAGGTAAGCAACTTACAATCATAATAATAAATCAGCGTATTGCAGATCACAGGAGATCTAAAAAAGGTTGAACTTGGGCTAAAGTATTTTTTCAACCTAAATTACTATGTAACTATGCAAGGGTGGTGGTAAAACAAGCCATGGCCCTTTAAATGAATACGTTGCTTCCAACGTAATGAAACTCCTAGTGGCTTTTTTTCCCTCTGCTTGCCTCTTGGAGGCCTCCATGTTGGTATACTTCATCACAGTGTCTCTTTAGACATTAATCTGTATCAACAAACATATATATATATATATATATATATATACAGAATATCGTTCTATACCGAAAATGTTTCCAACACAAGAAAACATATCAGCACTGACAAAAAAGGGTAATAATGCAAACATATTTTGTTACAAAAATATATTCAAGGCATCAGTGCTCACATTGACTAGCTCAGTAATGAACAGAGTGATTAACCGTATCATGACTGGAACGTCTTACTTCCTTTTTTTTTACACATTATATCTTACCTCTGCGTCCACACTCTGAAACATTGTACCGTCAATGTGTATAGGAGAATTTCATCTGCAGAGAAAGAGAAGGCAGAATGAGAACACATCACAAGACCCAACTTGGCACAACATATACAGCATTATAACCCTAACTATGTGTGGGGAAATCACAGGGAGATGGAAGATTCCCAAAACCCTTCTCAAGACCCACCAGACAGGCCATGATTTAAGTCAAACACTGTGAATACCCACAGCTTGTTGATTACTAGTTGTCTCACCTTGGTTCACATAGTGGTTGAACTAAATCATGGCCTGTCTGGTTGAGGAGGCGGTTGGGAACCGCTGCACTATGTATACAATTTACTTATGGATGTTCTGTTTTTCTGCCTAAAAAAAAAAAAATTGTACCTGCCCTCAAGAAGAAACAGACTCTTTAGCACTGGCTGTGTAATGTCTCATACAAGCCAATCAGGGGGCGGGTCTCAGCAACGTACTGCTGAGACATGGTCATAGATTGGCTAGTATGAGACATCACACAGCAAGGACTAAAGAGTCTGTGTCTCTGTGACCTTTGTGGAAAAGCACAATAAACAGGCAATAATATTCATAGCATCAACCCTGGGCACACACGAATAATCAGCAATTACAACAAATACCTGTGCCCTAAGAAAGACAATGGGGCCAAACAAAAAAACAACCACTTGGTGGATAGACTCGGAAGTGCTGTCCTCGCCGCGTTAGACCAATACACCCGGAAGTGCTGTCCTCGCCGCGTTACACCAATACACCCGGAAGTGCTGTCCTCGCCGCTTTAGACCAATACACCCGGAAGTGCTGTCCTCGCCGCTTTAGACCAATACACCCGGAAGTGCTGTCCACGCCGCTTTAGACCAATACACCCGGAAGTGCTGTCCACGCCGCTTTAGACCAATACACCCGGAAGTGCTGTCCTCGCCGCTTTAGACCAATACACCCGGAAGTGCTGTCCTCGCCGCTTTAGACCAATACACCCGGAAGTGCTGTCCTCGCCGTGTTAGACCAATACACCCGGAAGTGCTGTCCTCGCCGCATGAGACCAATAGACTCGGAAATGCAGTCCTCGCCGCATGAGACCAATACACTCGGAAGTGCTGTCCTCGCCGCATGAGACCAATACACTCGGAAATGCAGTCCTCGCCGCATGAGACCAATACACTCGGAAGTGCAGTCCTCGCCGCATGAGACCAATACACTCGGAAGTGCTGTCCTCGCCGCATGAGACCAATACACTCGGAAGTGCAGTCCTCGCCGCATGAGACCAATAGACTCGGAAATGCAGTCCTCGCCGCGTGAGACCAATAGACTCGGAAATGCAGTCCTCGCCGCGTGAGACCAATAGACTCGGAAATGCAGTCCTCGCCGCGTGAGACCAATAGACTCGGAAATGCAGTCCTCGCCGCGTGAGACCAATACACTCGGAAGTGCAGTCCTCGCCGCGTGAGACCAATACACTCAGAAGTGCAGTCCTCGCCGCGTGAGACCATACACTCGGAAGTGCAGTCCTCGCCGCGTGAGACCATACACTCGGAAGTGCAGTCCTCGCCGCGTGAGACCAATAGACTCGGAAATGCTGTCCTCGCCGCATGAGACCAATACACTCGGAAGTGCAGTCCTCGCCGCATGAGACCAATAGACTCGGAAATGCAGTCCTCGCCGCATGAGACCAATACACTCGGAAGTGCAGTCCTCGCCGCGTGAGACCAATACACTCGGAAGTGCAGTCCTCGCCGCGTGAGACCATACACTCGGAAGTGCAGTCCTCGCCGCGTGAGACCATACACTCGGAAGTGCAGTCCTCGCCGCGTGAGACCATACACTCGGAAGTGCAGTCCTCGCCGCGTGAGACCAATACACTCGGAAGTGCAGTCCTCGCCGAATGAGACCAATACACTCGGAAGTGCAGTCCTCGCCGAATGAGACCAATACACTCGGAAGTGCAGTCCTCGCCGCATGAGACCAACAGACTCGAAAGTACTGTCCTCGCCACATGAGACCAACAGACTCGGAAGTGCTGTCCTCACTACATAAGACCAATGTTTATATCTACATATACAAATACCATATGAAGGCTCCTAAGAGATGTTTATCTGGCTCCTAAGTGTGATACAAATTTGTCAGCCCCTAAATTTGGGTAAATTTCAGATGATTTAAAGGTCCGGTGCAGTGTACGACTTATAGCTTGCTCTTTTGAAGAACTTGACTTACTGATGGCCAGGGTTTAAAATAAATAATCACAGACTTTAATCTGTAACTGTTGTATTCAGTTTTGCTTTAATGATGACAGACAGATTAAGACCCCATGAGATAACCTGCCCCTCAAGTTACAGACAAATCAGCAATACAAGATGGCTTCGCTCATGATAAACCCAGAGTTCTAAAAAATATACAATTTTCTTTAAAATAATTTTATGTTCTGGTCTTGCATACATGCTAATGTTATTTGTTACATACTTCACAAGCATTTTAGGTATTTGCCAAATTACCATGCTCCTTTAAGAAGCAGGGAAACAAAGCAGAAGAAAAAGTCAGTTTGATTGTGTAGTACAGTAATGGGTTAAGAAAATGCTTCAGATACAGATAAGTGTTGTCAATGTAGTTGGTATAGTATCAAAATAAGGATAAAGCTAAGAATGGATGGTGCTCAGAGAGAAGGGGTGGGAGCAAGCTGTACTGTTTGTAACTTTAGATGCACTGCAGTCAATAGAAACGGACACACTGCTACCCAAGCTGTTTATTAATGGTTTCAACAGTTATCAAAGTAATTGGACTGCAGTTATCTAAAGATACGACCACAAACTGTACAAACCAGTCCTACCTGACAACCATCAGCAGAGAGGCCAGTCCTACCCGACACTAGCAACAACCACCACCAGAGAGAGGTCAGTCTACCCAACAACCACACCCGAGAGAAGTCAGTCTACCCAACAACCACACCAGAGAGAAGTCAGTTTACCCAATAACAACAACCAACACCAGAGTGAGGTCAGTCTACCCAATAACAACAACCACACTAGAGATAATTCAGTCTACCCTATAACAACAACCAACACCAGAGTGAAGTCAGTCTACCCAATAACAACAACCAAACCAGAGAGAAGTCAGTCTACCCAACAACACCAAAGAGAAGTCAGTATACCAAACAACAACAGAGAGAAGTCGGTCTACCCAATAACAACAACCAAACCAGAGAGAAGTCAGTCTACCCAACAACAACACCAAAGAGAAGTCAGTATACCAAACAACAACAGAGAGAAGTCGGTCTACCCAATAACAACAAACAACTACCAAACCAGAGATAATTCAGTCTACCCTATAACAACAACAACCAACACCAGAGTGAGGTCAGTCTACCCAATAACAGCAACCACACCAGAGAGAAGTCAGTCTACCCAATAACAACAACCACACCAGAGAGAAGTCAGTCTACCCAATAACAACAACCACACCAGAGAGAAGTCAGTCTACCCAATAACAACAACCACACCAGAGAGAAGTCAGTCTACCCAATAACAACAACCACACCAGAGAGAAGTCAGTCTACCCAATAACAACAACCACACCAGAGAGAAGCCAGTCTACCCAATAACAACAACCACACCAGAGAGAAGTCAGTCTACCCAATAAAAACAACCACACCAGAGAGAAGTCAGTCTACCCAATAACAACAACCACACCAGAGAGAAGCCAGTCTACCCAATAACAACAACCACACCAGAGAGAAGTCAGTCTACCCAATAACCACAACCACCAGAGAGAGGTCAGTCTACCCAATAACAATAACCAGCAGCACCAGAGAGAGGTCAGTCTACCCAATAACCACAACCACCAGAGAGAGGTCAGTCTACCCAATAACCACAACCACCAGAGAGAGGTCAGTCTACCCAATAACCACAACCACCAGAGAGAGGTCAGTCTACCCAATAACCACAACCACCAGAGAGAGGTCAGTCTACCCAATAACCACAACCACCAGAGAGAGGTCAGTCTACCCAATAACCACAACCACCAGAGAGAGGTCAGTCTACCCAATAACCACAACCACCAGAGAGAGGTCAGTCTACCCAATAACCACAACCACCAGAGAGAGGTCAGTCTACCCAATAACCACAACCACCAGAGAGAGGTCAGTCTACCCAATAACCACAACCACCAGAGAGAGGTCAGTCTACCCAATAACCACAACCACCAGAGAGAGGTCAGTCTATCCAATAACCACAACCACCAGAGAGAGGTCAGTCTACCCAATAACCACAACCACCAGAGAGAGGTCAGTCTACCCAATAACCACAACCACCAGAGAGAGGTCAGTCTATCCAATAACAACAACCACCACCGGAGAGATCAGTCTATCCAATAACAACAACCACCACCAGAGAGATCAGTCTATCCAATAACAACAACCACCACCAGAGAGATCAGTCTATCCAATAACAACAACCACCACCAGAGAGATCAGTCTATCCAATAACAACAACCACCACCAGAGAGATCAGTCTATCCAATAACAACAACCACCTCCACCACCACCAGAGAGATCAGTCTATCCAAAAACAACCACCTCCAGTGGTCAGTCTGCCCTATAACAACAACCACTCACAAAGAGAGGTTAGTCCTACCCCACAACAACCACCACCACCACCACAAACGGGCAAAACCCACCTACAAATATCACCAACAAACAGATCCTGTCCAACAACCACCACTGGTTGTCATATCGCTGCCACCCCCATAGCAGGTCACTGTCATTCCCACACCCCGACAGATAACCACCTGTCATAGCCAGGTCACATACCGGAGCCTCCGAGTCCGGGTGTGTTCTGCTGATCCTTCGCTCTCACACCAGCTGTCACCTAACAGCATCCAGACATCCTCTGGGATTCTACTCAGTCAGTGATCACTTCCGGGTTACTCGCGCCAGAGCTCATGGGAGTTTGATACTATGCATTATGGGGAGTAGAGGCTGGAGAGTAGAAATGGAGATCAGTGATACGCCATCGATTATTTCTCAGTGCAAATCCTTTTATTAAATAAGGACATTGTTTTTATTTTACCAATAAATAGTGAAACCCCAAATGCTGTATTTCTAAGTAGTGATGATGTATTTTGTGCTCTGTACAGGCCTGTAACAGCTCCACATCGTGTTTTACAGATGTCTGAATATCACTCACTGTACATAATGTCACCTCTCAGCTCAGTTATTAACACTTTGTTCCCATGCCGTCTCCAGTCTCAGTACTCTCTTCCAATGTACCCATCATTCTCCTTCATGGTCTCATTCCCTACATCTTCTTTTTTACCTGCATCTTCCCCTTCATCTAGCCCAGATCCTTCATTTGCTTCCCAATATAATCTCCCCTGCCTCTTCCCAACTCTTCTCCCTGTCGCTCTCTCCCATCACTTCTCCCTCTCACTCTCTCCCATCACTTCTCCCTGTCGCTCTCTCTCCCATCACTTCTCCCTGTCGCTCTCTCTCCCATCACTTCTCCCTGTCGCTCTCTCTCACATCACTTCTCCCTGTCGCTCTCTCCCATCACTTCTCCCTGTCGCTCTCTCCCATCTCTTCTCCCTGTCGCTCTCTCCCATCACTTCTCCCTGTCGCTCTCTCCCATCACTTCTCCCTGTCGCTCTCTCCCATCACTTCTCCCTGTCGCTCTCTCTCACATCACTTCTCCCTGTCGCTCTCTCCCATCACTTCTCCCTGTCGCTCTCTCCCATCTCTTCTCCCTGTCGCTCTCTTTCCCAACTCTTCTCCCTGTCGCTCTCTCCCATCACTTCTCCCTGTCACTCTCTCTCCCATCACTTCTCCCTGTCGCTCTCTCTCACATCACTTCTCCCTGTCGCTCTCTCCCATCACTTCTCCCTGTCGCTCTCTCCCATCACTTCTCCATGTCGCTCTCTCTCATCACTTCTCCCTGTCGCTCTCTCCCATCACTTCTCCCTGTCGCTCTCTCCCATCACTTCTCCCTGTCGCTCTCTCCCATCACTTCTCCATGTCGCTCTCTCTCATCACTTCTCCCTGTCGCTCTCTCCCATCACTTCTCCCTGTCGCTCTCTCCCATCACTTCTCCCTGTCGCTCTCTCCCATCACTTCTCCATGTCGCTCTCTCTCATCACTTCTCCCTGTCGCTCTCTCCCATCACTTCTCCCTGTCGCTCTCTCTCCCATCACTTCTCCCTGTCGCTCTCTCTCATCACTTCTCCCTGTCACTCTCCCATCATTTCTCCCTGTCGCTCTCTCCCATCACTTCTCCCTGTCGCTCTCTCCCATCACTTCTCCCTGTCGCTCTCTTTCCCATCACTTCTCCCTGTCGCTCTCTCCCATCACTTCTCCCTGTCGCTCTCTCCCATCACTTCTCCCTGTCGCTCTCTCCCATCACTTCTCCCTGTCGCTCTCTCACATCACTTTTCCCTGTCGCTCTCTTTCCCATCACTTCTCCCTGTCGCTCTCTCCCATCACTTCTCCCTGTCGCTCTCTCACATCACTTCTCCCTGTCGCTCTCTTTCCCATCACTTCTCCCTGTCGCTCCCTCACATCACTTCTCCCTGTCGCTCTCTCACATCACTTCTCCCTGTCGCTCTCTCTCCCATCACTTCTCTCTGTCGCTCTCTCTCCCATCATTTCTCCCTGTCGCTCTCTCCCATCACTTCTCCCTCTCTCCCATCACTTCTCCCTGTCGCTCTCTCCCATCTCTTCTCCCTGTTGCTCTCTCCCATCACTTCTCCGTCGCTCTTTTTCCCATCTCTTCTCCCTGTCGCGCTCTCCCATCACTTCACCCTCTCTCCCATCACTTCTCCCTGTCGCTCTTTTTCCCATCTCTTCTCCCTGTCGCTCTCTCCCATCACTTCACCCTCTCTCCCATCACTTCTCCCTGTCGCTCTCTCCCATCTCTTCTCCCTGTTGCTCTCTCCCATCACTTCTCCCTGTCGCTCTCTTTCCCATCACTTCTCCCTGTCGCTCTTTTTCCCATCTCTTCTCCCTGTTGCTCTCTCCCATCACTTCTTCCTGTTGCTTCTCTCCCATCTCTTCTCTCTCATCTCTTCTCTCTCCCTCATCACTTTTCTCCCATCCCTTCTCTCTCCCTCATCAATTCACTCCCATCTCTTCTCTCGTCCTGTCACTTCTCTTCCATCTCTTCTCTCTCCCTCCTCACTTCTCTCCCATCTCTTCTCTCTCCCTGTCACTTCTCTCCCATCTCTTCTCTTGTCCTGTCACTTCTCTCCCATCTCTTTTCTCTCCCTCATCACTTTTCTCCCATCACTTTTCCCTGTCACTCTCTCTCCCATCTCTTCTCCCTGTTGCTCTCTCCCATCACTTCTCCCTGTCGCTTTTGTCCCATCTCTTCTCTCTCCCTCATCTCTTCTCTCCCATCTCTTCTCTCTCATCTCTTCTCTCTCATCTCTTCTCTCTCATCTCTTCTTTCTCGCTCATCACTTCTCTCTCCGACACTTCTGTCCCATCTCTTCTCTCTCCCTCATCAATTCACTCACATCTCTTCTCTCTCACTCATCACTTCTCTCCCATTTCTTCTCTCTCCCTCATCACTTCTCTCTCCGTCACTTCTGTCCCATCTCTTCTCTCTCCCTCATCACTTCTCTCCCATCCCTTCTCTCTCCCTCATTAATTCACTCCCATCTCTTCTCTCTCCCTGTCACTTCTCTCCCATCTCTTCTCTCTCCCTATCACTTCTCTCCCATCTCTTCTCTCTCGGTGTCACTTCTCTCCCATCTCTTCTCTCTCCCATCTCTTTTCTCTCCCTGTCACTTCTATCCCATCTCTTCTCTCTCCGTGTCACTTCTCTACCATCTCCTCTCTCTCTCCCATCTTTTCTCTCTCCCTGTAACTTCTCTCCCATCTCTTCTCTCGTCCTGTCACTTCTCTCCCATCTTTTTTCTCTCCCTCATCACTTCTCCCTGTCACTCTCTCTCCCATCACTTCTCCCTGTCGCTTTTGTCCCATCTCTTCTCTCTCCCTCATCACTTCTCTCCCATCTCTTCTCTCTCATCTCTTCTCTCTCATCTCTTCTCTCTCATCTCTTCTCTCTTACTCATCACTTCTCTCCCATTTCTTCTCTCTCCCTCATCACTTCTCTCCCATCCCTTCTCTCTCCCTCATCAATTCACTCCCATCTCTTCTCTCGGCCTGTCACTTCTCTCCCATCTCTTCTCTCTCCCTCATCACTTCTCTCCCATCTCTTCTCTCTCCCTCATCACTTCTCTCCCATATCTTCTCTCTCCCTCGTCACTTCTCTCCCATCTTTTCTCTCTCCCTGTCACTTCTCTCCCATCTCTTTTCTCTCCCTCATCACTTTTCTCCCATCACTTCTCCCTATCGCTCTCCCCCATGACTTCTCCCTTTCGCTCTCTCCCATCTCTTCTCCCTGTCCCACTCTCTCCCATCACTTCTCCCCGTCGCTCTCTCCCATCACTTCTCCCTGTCAGTCTCTCCCGTCTCTTCTCCCTGTCGCTTCTGTCCCATCTCTTCTCTCCCATCTCTTCTCTCTCCCTCATCACTTCTCTCCCATTTCTTCTCTCTCCCTCATCATTTCTCTCTCCGTCACTTCTCTCCCATTTCTTCTCTCTCCCTCATCACGTCACTCCCATTTCTTCTCTCCCATCCCTTCTCTCTCCCTCATCACTTCTCTCCAATCCCTTCTCTCTCCCTCATCACTTCTCTCCCATCTCTTCTCTCTCCCTCATCACTTCTCTCCTATTTCTTCTCTCTCCCTCTTCACTTCTCTCCCATCTCTTGTCTCTAGCTCATCACTTCTCTCCCATCTCTTCTCTCTCCCTCATCACTTCTCTCCCATCTCTTCTCTTTCCCTGTCACTTCTCTCCCATCTCTTCCCTCGTCCTGTCACTTCTCTCCCATCTCTTTTCTCTCCCTCATCACTTCTCCCTGTCGCTCTCTCTCCCATCACTTTTCCCTGTCCCACTCTTTCCCATCACTTCTCCCTGTCACTCTCTCCCATCACTTCTCCCTGTCGCTCTCTCTCCCATCACTTCTTCCTGTCGCTCTCTCTCCCATCACTTCTCCCTGTCGCTCTCTCCCATCACTTCTCCCTCTCGCTCTCTCTCCCATCACTTCTCCCTGTCGCTCTCTCCCATCACTTCTCCCTGTCACTCTTTCCCATCACTTCTCCCTCTCACTCTCTCCCATCACTTCTCCCTGTCGCTCTCTCTCCCATCACTTCTCCCTGTCGCTCTCTCCCATCACTTCTCCCTGTCACTCTTTCCCATCACTTCTCCCTGTCGCTCTCTCCCATCACTTCTCCCTGTCGCTCTCTCTCCCATCACTTCTGCCTGTCGCTCTCTCTCCCATCACTTCTCCCTCTCACTCTCTCCCATCACTTCTCCCTCTCACTCTCTCCCATCACTTCTCCCTGTCGCTCTCTCTCCCATCACTTCTCCCTGTCGCTCTCTCCCATCACTTCTCCCTGTCACTCTTTCCCATCACTTCTCCCTCTCACTCTCTCCCATCACTTCTCCCTGACGCTCTCTCTCCCATCACTTCTCCCTGTCGCTCTCTCCCATCACTTCTCCCTGTCACTCTTTCCCATCACTTCTCCCTCTCACTCTCTCCCATCACTTCTCCCTGACGCTCTCTCTCTCATCACTTCTCCCTGTCGCTCTCTCCCATCACTTCTCCCTCTCACTCTCTCCCATCACTTCTCCTTCTCACTCTCTCCCATCACTTCTCCCTGTCGCTCTCTCTCACGTCACTTCTCCCTCTCACTCTTTCCCATCACTTCTCCCTCTCACTCTCTCCCATCACTTCTCCCTCTCACTCTCTCCCATCACTTCTCCCTGTCGCTCTCTCTCCCATCACTTCTCCCTGTCGCTCTCTCTCCCATCACTTCTCCCTCTCACTCTCTCACATCACTTCTCCCTGTCGCTCTCTCCCATCACTTCTCCCTGTCGCTCTCTCTCCCATCACTTCTCCCTGTCGCTCTCTCTCCCATCACTTCTCCCTGTCGCTCTCTCTCCCATCACTTCTCCCTGTCGCTCTCTCTCATCACTTCTCCCTGTCGCTCTCTCCCATCTCTTCTCCCTGTCGCTTCTGTCCCCCTCTTCACTTCTTTCCATCTCTTCTCTCTCCCTGTCACTTCTCTCCCATCTCTTCTCTATCCCTGTCACTTCTCTCCCATCTCTTCTCTCTCCGTGTCACTTCTCTCCTATCTCTTCTCTCTCCCATCTCTTCTCTCTCTCCCATCTCTTCTCTCTCCCTGTCACTTCTCTCCCATCTCTTATCTCTCCCTTTCACTTCTCTCCAATCTCTTCTCTATCCCTGTCACTTCTCTCCCTGTCACTTCTCTCCCATCTCTTCTCTCTCCGTGTCACTTCTCTCCTATCTCTTCTCTCTCCCATCTCTTCTCTCTCTCCCATCTCTTCTCTCTCCCATCACTTCTCCCTGTCGCTCTCTCCCATCACTTCTCCCTGTCGCTCGCTCTCCCATCACTTCTCCCTCTCACTCTCTCCCATCTCTTCTCCGTGTCACACTCTCTCCCATCACTTCTCCCCATCGCTCTCTCCCATCACTTCTCCCTGTCGCTCTCTCCCATCACTTCTCCCTGTCGCTCTCTCCCATCACTTCTCCCTGTCGCTCGCTCTCCCATCACTTCTCCCTGTCGCTCTCTCACATCACTTCTCCCTGTCACTCTCTCCCATCTCTTCTCCGTGTCTCACTTCTCCCTGTCGCTCTCTCCCATCACTTCTCCCTGTCCCTCTCTCTCCCATCACTTCTCCCTGTCACTCTCTCCCATCACTTCTCCCTGTCGCTCTCTCCCATCACTTCTCCCTGTCGCTCGCTCTCCCATCACTTCTCCCTGTCGCTCTCTCCCATCACTTCTCCCTGTCGCTCGCTCTCCCATCACTTCTCCCTGTCACTCTCTCCCATCACTTCTCCCTGTCGCTCTCTCTCATCACTTCTCCCTGTCGCTCTCTCCCATCTCTTCTCCCTGTCACTTCTCTCCCCTCTTCTCTCTCCCTGTCACTTCTCTCCCATCTCTTCTCTATCCCTGTCACTTCTCTCCCATCTCTTCTCTCTCCGTGTCACTTCTCTCCTATCTCTTCTCTCTCCCATCTCTTCTCTCTCTCCCATCTCTTCTCTCTCCCATCACTTCTCCCTGTCGCTCTCTCCCATCACTTCTCCATGTCCCTCTCTCTCCCATCACTTCTCCCTGTCGCTCGCTCTCCCATCACTTCTCCCTGTCGCTCTCTCACATCACTTCTCCCTGTCACTCTCTCCCATCTCTTCTCCGTGTCTCACTTCTCCCTGTCGCTCTCTCCCATCACTTCTCCCTGTCCCTCTCTCTCCCATCACTTCTCCCTGTCGCTCTCTCTCACATCACTTCTCCCTGTCCCTCTCTCTCCCATCACTTCTCCCTGTCGCTCTCTCCCATCACTTCTCCCTGTCACTCTCTCCCATCTCTTCTCCGTGTCGCTCTCTCCCATCACTTCTCCCTGTCGCTCGCTCTCCCATCACTTCTCCCTCTCACTCTCTCCCATCACTTCTCCCTCTCACTCTCTCCCATCACTTTTCCCTGTCGCTCTCTCTCCCATCACTTCTCCCTGTCGCTCTCTCTCCCATCACTTCTCCCTGTCGCTCTCTCTCCCATCACTTCTCCCTGTCGCTCTCTCTCCCATCACTTCTCCCTGTCGCTCTCTCCCATCACTTCTCCCTCTCACTCTCTCACATCACTTCTCCCTGTCGCTCTCTCCCATCACTTCTCCCTGTCGCTCTCTCTCCCATCACTTCTCCCTGTCGCTCTCTCTCCCATCACTTCTCCCTGTCGCTCTCTCTCCCATCACTTCTCCCTGTCGCTCTCTCTCATCACTTCTCCCTGTCGCTCTCTCCCATCTCTTCTCCCTGTCGCTTCTGTCCCCCTCTTCACTTCTTTCCATCTCTTCTCTCTCCCTGTCACTTCTCTCCCATCTCTTCTCTATCCCTGTCACTTCTCTCCCATCTCTTCTCTCTCCGTGTCACTTCTCTCCTATCTCTTCTCTCTCCCATCTCTTCTCTCTCTCCCATCTCTTCTCTCTCCCTGTCACTTCTCTCCCATCTCTTATCTCTCCCTTTCACTTCTCTCCCATCTCTTCTCTATCCCTGTCACTTCTCTCCCATCTCTTCTCTCTCCGTGTCACTTCTCTCCTATCTCTTCTCTCTCCCATCTCTTCTCTCTCTCCCATCTCTTCTCTCTCCCATCACTTCTCCCTGTCGCTCTCTCCCATCACTTCTCCATGTCCCTCTCTCTCCCATCACTTCTCCCTGTCGCTCTCTCCCATCACTTCTCCCTGTCGCTCGCTCTCCCATCACTTCTCCCTGTCGCTCTCTCCCATCACTTCTCCCTCTCACTCTCTCCCATCACTTCTCCCTGTCGCTCTCTCTCCCATCACTTCTCCCTGTCCCTCTCTCCCATCACTTCTCCCTGTCGCTCGCTCTCCCATCACTTCTCCCTGTCACTCTCTCCCATCTCTTCTCCGTGTCTCACTTCTCCCTGTCGCTCTCTCCCATCACTTCTCCCTGTCCCTCTCTCTCCCATCACTTCTCCCTGTCACTCTCCCATCACTTCTCCCTGTCGCTCGCTCTCCCATCACTTCTCCCTGTCACTCTCTCCCATCTCTTCTCCGTGTCACACTCTCCCCATCACTTCTCCCTGTCACTCTCTCCCATCTCTTCTCCCTGTCACTCTCTCCCATCTCTTCTCCCTGTCGCTTCTGTCCCCCTCATCACTTCTCTCCATCTCTTCTCTCTCCCTGTCACTTCTCTCCCATCTCTTATCTCTCCCTGTCACTTCTCTCCCATCTCTTCTCTCTCCCTGTCACTTCTCTCCCATCTCTTCTATCTCGGTGTCACTTCTCTCCCATCTCTTCTCTCTCCCATCTCTTCTCTCTCCCATCTCTTTTCTCTCCCTGTCACTTCTCTCCCATCTCTTCTCTCTCTCCTATCTTTTCTCTCTCCCATCTCTTCTCTCTCCGTGTCACTTCTCTCCCATCTCTTCTCTCTCTCCCATCTCTTCTCTCTCTCTGTCACTTCTCTCTCCCTGTCACTTCTCTCCCATCTCTTCTCTCTCCCTGTCACTTCTCTCCCATCTCTTCTCTCTCCCATCTCTCTCTCTCCCATCTTTTCTCTCTCCGTCACTTCTCTCCCATCTCTTTTCTCTCCTTGTAACTTCTCTCCCATCTCTTCTCTCTCTCCCATCTTTTCTCTCTCCCTGTCACTTCTCTCCCATCTCTTCTCTCTCCCTGTCACTTCTCTCCCATCTCTTCTCTCTCCCATCTCTTCTCTCTCCCATCTCTTCTCTCTCTCCCATCTCTTCTCTCTCTCCCATCTCTTTTCTCTCCCTGTCACTTCTCTCCCATCTCTTCTCTCTCCCATCTCTTCTCTCTCTCCCATCTCTTCTCTCTCTCCCATCTTTTCTCTCTCTCCCATCTTCTCTCTCTCCCATCTCTTCTCTCTCCCATCTCTTCTCTCTCCCTGTCACTTCTCTCCCATCTCTTCTCTCTCCCTGTCACTTCTCTCCCATCTCTTCTCTCTCCCATCTCTTCTCTCTCCCATCTCTTCTCTCTCTCCCATCTTTTCTCTCTCCCTGTCACTTCTCTCCCATCTCTTCTCTCTCCCTGTCACTTCTCTCCCATCTCTTCTCTCTCCCATCTCTTCTCTCTCCCATCTCTTCTCTCTCTCCCATCTTTTCTCTCTCCCATCTCTTCTCTCTCCCATCTCTTCTCTCTCTCCCATCTCTTCTCTCTCCCATCTCTTCTCTCTCTCCCATCTTTTCTCTCTCCCTGTCACTTCTCTCCCATCTCTTCTCTCTCCCATCTCTTCTCTCTCCCATCTCTTCTCTCTCTCCCATCTTTTCTCTCTCCCTGTCACTTCTCTCCCATCTTTTCTCTCTCTCCCATCTCTTCTCTCTCCCTTTCACTTCTCTCCCATCTTTTCTCTCTCTCCCATCTCTTCTCTCTCCCTTTCACTTCTCTCCCATCTATTCTCTCTCCCATCTCTTCTCTCTCTCCCATCTCTTCTCTCTCCCTGTCACTTCTCTCCCATCTTCTCTCTCCCTGTCACTTCTCTCCCATCTCTTCTCTCTCCCATCTCTTCTCTCTCTCCCATCTTTTCTCTCTCTCCCATCTCTTCTCTCTCCCTTTTACTTCTCTCCCATCTCTTCTCTCCCATCTCTTCTCTCTTCCATCTCTTCTCTCTCTCCCATCTCTTCTCTCTCTCCCATCTCTTCTCTCTCTCCCATCTCTTCTCTCTCCGTCACTTCTCTCCCATCTTGTCTCTCCCTGTCACTTCTCTCCCATCTCTTCTCTCTCTCCCATCTTTTCTCTCTCTCCCATCTCTTCTCTCTCCCTTTCACTTCTCTCCCATCTCTTCTCTCTCCCATCTATTCTCTCTCTCCCATCTCTCCTCTCTCCCTGTCACTTCTCTCCCATCTCTTCTCTCTCCCTTTCACTTCTCTCCCATCTCTTCTCTCTCTCCTCTCTCCCTGTCACTTCTCTCCCATCTCTTATCTCTCCCTGTCACTTTCCTCTCCAGTGAATGGAACACATGGCTGTGCAGCCCTTGTACTACAGTTCCCGTAATGCTCCGCGGTGCAGGCCAGGCGCATGCGCAGTACGCGCTCTCGGTGGCGGCAGAGTGGCCCCTTTTGTTTGTAGGCGCCAGATTCCTCGGAACCGAACCTTTCGAGCACAGAGCCCGGCACACAACGTGACTGCCGACCGCAGGCCCGAGCCGCTCAGCCTACCGGGATCCCGAGCCAGTGACAGTTGAGCCGGACACGGTGTGTATCAGGCGTGAGATCGGCCCTGGAGCCGAGCCGGGACGGTGCGGTCATGTAAGTAACTTTTATATTATTATCTTCACCTGTCCGATAGTCTGTGTGTGTGAGGAGCCCAGGGAATGGTGGGGGCCTAGAGAAGGAGGGGGCCCCAGGGAATGGTGGTGATCCAGAGGAGGGGGCCCCAAGGAATGGTGTGGATAAAGAGAAGGAGGGGGCCCTAGGGAATGGTGGTGATCCAGAGGAGGGGGTCCCAAGGAATGGTGTGGATAAAGAGAAGGAGGGGGGCCCCAAGGAATGATGGGGATAAAGAGGAGGGGGGCCCCAAGGAATGGTGGGGATCCAGAGGAGGGGGCCCCAAGGAATGGTGGGGATAAAGAGAAGGAGGGGGGCCCCAAGTAATGATGGGGATCCAGAGAAGGAGGGGGCCCCAGGGAATGGTGGGGATAAAGAGGAGGGGGGCCCCAAGGAATGGTGGGGATCCAGAGGAGGGGGCCCCCAAGGAATGCCGGGGAAACAGAGGAGGGGGCCCCAGGGAATGGTGGGGATCCAGAGAAGGAGGGGGCCCCAGGGAATGGTGGGGATCCAGAGAAGGAGGGGGCCCCAGGGAATGGTGGGGATAAAGAGGAGGGGGGCCCCAAGGAATGGTGGGGATCCAGAGGAGGGGGCCCCCAAGGAATGCCGGGGAAACAGAGAAGGAGGGGGCCCCAGGGAATGGTGGGGATCCAGAGAAGGAAGGGGCCCCAGAGAAGGAAGGGGCCCCAGAGAAGGAGGGGGCCCCAGAGAAGGAGGGGGCCCCAGGTAATGGTGGGGATCCAGAGAAGGAAGGGGGTCCCAGGGAATGGTGGGGGGCCCAGAAAGAGGGGGGGCCCAGGGAATGGTGGGGGGGCCCAGGGAATGGTGGGGTTCCAGGGAATGGTGGGGGGGCCCAGGGAATGGTGGGGTTCCAGAGAAGGAGGCAGGCCCCAGGGAATGGAGGGGGTCCCCAGGGAATGGTGGGGGTCCAGAGAAGGAGGAGGGCCCCAGGGAATGGTGGGGGTCCAGAGAAGGAGGAGGGCCCCAGGGAATGGTGGGGATCCAGAGAAGGAGGAGGGCCCCAGGGAATGGTGGGGATCCAGAGAAGGAGGGGCCCCAAGAAATGGTGGGGATTTAGAGAAGGAGGGGGCCCCAAGAAATGGTGGGGATCCAAAGAAGGAAGGGGCCCCAAGAAATGGTGGGGATCCAAAGAAGGAAGGGGCCCCAACAAATGGTGGGGATTCAGAGGAGGGGGGCCCAGGGAATGGTGGGGGGATCCAGAGAAGAAGGGGGGGGGCAGGGAATGGTGGGGGGATCCAGAGAAGGGTGGGGGGGGCCCAGGGAATGGTGGGGATCCAGAGAAGGAGGGGGCCCAGGTAATGATGGGGATCCAGTAGAAGGAGGGGGCCCAGGTAATGATGGGGATCCAGTAGAAGGAGGGGGCCCAGGTAATGATGGGGATCCAGTAGAAGGAGGGGGCCCAGGTAATGGTGGGGATCTGAGAGAAGGAGGGGGCCCATGGAATGCAGAGCTTAGATAATCGGGCCCAGCTCCTGTGATATCCAATGCTTAATACATTGGGAATGTGCAACCAGTGGGAAGATACTGCAATTAGACAACAGGCGCACCTATAATGGATCTGTATATATGTTGTATTTCTCTTATTACATATTACTCCCACTAAGCTTTGGAGCTAATGTACAATGGCTGGCCCTAGGTAGCGTAGTGTTACTGTTACCTTCTTCTTCTCTGTTCTATGTATTTTCGGATCTAATAAGACGCTTGTTGACATTTATCTGTTTAGTCTGTGTATGTCATGTACAGGATATACTGTTCCTAAATACAATTTTCTTCAACCTCTATCCTGTATTTACATGTTTTATATATATATATATATATATATATATATAAACATTGACGTTTTTTGCTACTCTTATTACTTTTATGAATACTTTAGACCAACATCTGTTTCTTTTACCCCAGGAACGTCCTACCAGCAGATAAACTGGCGTCCTCCACGGGCAAAAAGCAAAACAAGAAGAAAATGGAAGAAGTTGTTGATGAGGAGGAGGAGGAATATGTGGTGGAAAAAGTGTTAGATCGGCGAATGGTGAAAGGAAAAGTGGAATATCTGCTGAAATGGAAAGGATTCTCTGAGTAAGTCTCATAAGCAGCCATATATCCTTTGCGTGGGCTTTGCTGCTCTATTTATATCCAGTATTTGTTCCATATGAGAAGTCATTCTCTTGTTGTTGTTCAGTCCTTCAGTTGTGTCCAACTCTTGATGACAACATGGACGCAACCCACCAGGCACATCTGTCTGCTTTTCTGCTTATGCTTATCCATATGGTTTTCTTGGCAAATATACTAGACTGGGTTGCCAGTTCATTTTTTTTGTGGACCGCAATTTGTCATTCTCTAGTTTGCTACAAACAAATGAGATTGGATCATCTACTTCTTTGTTCTTTTTGTTTTGACTGAGATCCAAATTGTATGAGATCTTGTTATAAAAGGGATGCAGTGTTATTTATTTGAACAAGTTATTATGTTTTATAATAAGCTATTGTGGGTTCATTATTAAATGTTCTGATATGACTATATCATTAAAATGAAGGACCGGGATTCTTGGTAATGACACTTACTTCTACAATAGTCTTATAATTCATTATTTAGTTTCTAGTTCATATCACTGGCCTCGTCATGAGGTTGGGAGATGTTTCTATCAGATTTGGGATGTAAGTTCCTTTTTTTTGTGTCTTTAGTGAGGATAATACCTGGGAACCGGAGGAGAACCTGGACTGCCCAGATCTGATTGCTGAGTTCCTGCAGTCACAAAAAACTGCACACGAGACGGACAAGTCGGAGGGGGGCAAACGCAAAGCGGATTCAGATACCGAGGTCGGGGAGGAGAGCAGCAAACCCAAGAAAAAGAAAGAAGAGGTGAGGCCAATCTGACGTACCATAAGCGGGGTCAGTCTGTTCCAGGGAATGGTGGGGTGTTTTGGGAAACTTAGACTGGCTTTAACATTAGCACATTATATCAGTCATAATCTGAATTGTGTATATTTCTGATAGCTGCAGTACATTTTTTTTGTAAAATGTATTTTAACTTAATAAAAAAGGTAAGTTTTTTTTTAAAAAATCAGAGAATAAAATAACCTTAATAGGTTAGTTTTATGGACATGATAATCTGAGAGCAGCCTCTTTTAGCTCACTTGTGCCCTTCCCAGGGGGTAAAATCCTGTAGTATATCAGTCTGGTCCCACTCACTAGACAAAGGAGGCTGCTCTGAGTGGATTGTCATGTCCATAGAACTAACCCAGTTGGTTTGTTCTCTGAGCACTTCTGAATTGGTGGTTTTCTTTATACAAATTACCCTTAAGGATTAGTCTACCTAAGTCTGATAGGGTACTCCAGACATGGACCCCTTGCACACTGATGAGGCCCAATGAAGGCAGAAACATCTGGGGTTTGCGGTTTCTCCTGTTCAGAGCAGAATTGCCTGGTATTTTGGGGCTGGATCTCTCTAGTGAATGGGACCAGACTGATATACTACAGGATATTTCTCCCTGTGACGGGCACAAGTGAGTAAAAGAATCTGCTCTCAGGTTGTTTCTATGGACATGATAACCATGCATAACCCCATACAGTGTTAGCCATATATAATGCTATAGTGATATCCCCTCTCTTGTGTTTTTGCGGTTCTTGATGTCCCTTTTGGTTTCAGGCAGAGAAGCCACGTGGTTTTTCCCGAGGTTTGGATCCGGAGAGGATTATTGGCGCCACAGACTCCAGCGGGGAGTTGATGTTCCTTATGAAGTGGTAAGTTACAAATATACTGTATGGTTCATGTTAATACTCTAACAGGGAAATCCTACAGGTCTGTACATGATTACAAAAAAATACTACCCTATTATTCTACAAGGATACTAAAATGAATGGGGGTAAGTGGACCAGAGACGGCCTTATGCCAGAGCCAATGGTATTGTGGGCTGGTAGGGTATATGCACAAGGAGACAAAGAAAGAGTCCAGGGGTTATAACCAAGGACTTATAGATGGCACTGTGTGAGTAACATGGTGATTATCATGCACTTCTTAGAAAGTGAAGTCAGTTTCAACTATCTTAGTAAGGAGGACTCATCGGAGAGATACGTTTGTGCAGAGTGTTTTGTTAAGCTGAAGGAATATGTGTATAATTAAGATTAATGCACAGATGTCTAGGGTGCCATTTCCATAGAATCAATGGCTGTGTGGCCACTTTTGCTCAGAGCTATGTGAAAAGCAATGCTACATCATAATGGTGGTTGATGGCTTGTTAAGCAAGCAGATATTGCACATCCCTATCCTGTCATCCTTATCAGGTTTTGCGTCGCCTTCAATTATGCGCCATGTTTTTATACCTGTTGTTTAAATCTACAGGAAAAACTCTGACGAAGCTGACCTTGTCCCCGCCAAGGAAGCCAATGTGAAGTGCCCCCAGGTGGTGATATCCTTCTACGAGGAGCGACTCACGTGGCATTCCTACCCCTCCGAAGATGATGACAAGAAGGACGATAAGAATTAAATTCCACTCATACCAACCTCAGAGGGTGGGTGAGATTTCCACACCCGTCACTCCCCCATCACAGTGTGGGGATGGAGGGGGGCCGCCTGCAGGATTCACGGTCTGTCCTGTAGCCTACGTCTTTCACATTTCATAGGTAGCTGTTTCTGGAGGAGCAGAGTGCAGGCGACTTTACACCCTACAAGCTTTCCTTCTCCTCCCCAAATAGTGTTACAAACTTTCTACATTTTTACCAAGTAGCATGTAATGTTTGGCTATTAGTGATGTCTGTCCAGAAGACGTTGAGCTCACTGGGGGAGGGAGGGGATATGAATTTGTTGTTTGTTTTTTTACCCTTGAAAGAAGCAAATACCTTACCAAGTGCTGAAGATCTTGCAGCTGTTTTACCATAGTCAATCCAGTCACTGGGTTCTTGTAGCAGACCTGTCCACATTATGTTGCAAAATTGAATTGGACCCCTCTTTACATACATAGGGTTGTAATATGAAGGGACACAAAGGAATATAGAGGTGGGTCTCGTACTGTTGCGATTTGTTTTTATATATAATTCTCCAAATCAAGAACACTCTGCAAGTCAAGATCCTGGTCCCTCGTCCTGGGGATTCTGTGCAGAATCATTGTATAAACTGTCTGATTTTTAGTCTTTTTTTAAGCATGTGTTTAGGTTTCTGTGAAAACTTTGTTTAAATGTAAAGTAAAACTTAGGGAGCATTTTTGTTAGTATGTTGTCCTATTAAAACTTTTAGATTTATAATTAATGCACTTTTGTTTTTATTCCTGCTTCTTTATAAAACAGCATATGATTACAGTTGTACGTATATTGGCCATGCAGCACAGGCTTCACTTCCATTACTGCCCCCAAGGGGCGGGCGATGGTATTGAGGGAATATTCTAGAAGGAGACTTAAGTTCAGGGAGCTTGCAGCTGCCACAGAAATGTGAGGATGTAATCCACTGACAGATGAGACTGCACTGAGCATCATTACGCTGCTTCCTGTACGGGCTCTCTCCCCACCACATCATGGGCCCCTGCAGATTCTGGACAGATGACACCCATAAACCCCAGAAATATCTCCCTTGCTCCCCACTGACTCATAGCAGCTGCTCAACCGGGCCTAGTGTGTGGGTGGGGGATTATACAGAGTCCTTGCTATCTATAGGTTTAAAGAGCCGCAGCAACCCAGAAAAACGCCAGTGTTTACATTCAGGAGATGAAGCTGCGTGAACTTACATTTACCCAACTTGTTATGCGGCCTTTAGTCCAACTGCTAGTAGTACTGGCAACCTCTATCTCACTGTATCACTAGAAGTCCAGCAGCGTTATCTCCTCTAGGAGACATACTAGTAGGGTGAGGTGATGCCTCCATAAGCACTTATAGTATAATCAAAGTAGGCTTTTTTTCCTTTTCTTCTAAAATAGAATATATTATCCAGCATAGAGACTCATGAGTGTTAGTTTAGACTTCTAGTTATGGAAAGTTTCTGGATTTTTCTAGGCATGTAATATACTGTTGTAGTTATTTACTTGCATGTACTTTGTTTTGTTAAGAAGCTATTAAAATCTATTTTTTACTGCCTAAAATCTAAAAACCCTTCATTAGTCTGCCCACTATACTATAGGGCTGAATGTGCTATGTCCTAGCCTATCCAGGAATGGTCTCCGCAGCATGTTTTGAGATGTGGCCCCTAATAGGCTAGGACACTACACTGAACATCCAGCCCTGCAGTCTGTGTCTGCAGGGGAAAGATACATACAGGGATTACATGTTTAGTTTAGGCAGTAAAAACTGAACTTTTAATTGCTTAAAACAAATGTGTTTCATACCTAGTAAAATGCAGCAACCTTCAATATCCCTTTAACTTTAGACTTTAAGTCTGTTTGTTTACAAGATTCTACATTTACTAGAAATGTTGTGATGCATTAATTTCTAGTTATTTTCTGCAATCCAGTCATTAATTGAGCTGGATGAGGGTTGCACAGTCTCTGAAGTCATCAACAATTTGGATTTTTTTTTTTTATCCAAAATATTAGGTTGTTTGGATTCTGCAGTCATAAATACAAAGGGAAGAACAACTTTTACATATGATGTGTAACTAGAGAAGTATTTTTACAGGGGTACTAAAATCCAAAATTATATTGCCACCAGGCGAAGGGTAGTAAAGTAAAATAAGGTAATGGGATAAGTGAATCAAAAAACACAAACTTGGATGGAAATAAAAAATATTGTTATGGGGCGGGGGGGTTCTATATTGAGATATCTTAATGTGAGGGCAAGCTGCACCCAACCTAAAAGGCAGACTAGACATGAAGCTGAAACATTAAGTCATTTACCGTATATAACTCATGGGCAAAAAAACAGAGCAAGTTTTATTGCTGTGTCCAGGTGGTTGTCTTGATGCTGTATACACTAGAGCTATCTACTAGATTTAAGTCTCCAATATCTATTTAGCCCTCGCTTACACTGCCATGAGTATGGTCTGGGTCTGTACACACTGTCTGGATACTCCAGTCCTATGAGAGCCACCAACATGTCACGACTTCAGTATCAAGACCAAGAGATTCAATCAGAATGAATCCAACTGACTAATGCCGAGAGGACTTGAGGACACCAACAGATCCAGAAAGCCAAGACTGTTGACAATCGCTGGATTACTTGCATGTAAAACACACAATATTCTGTCCTGCAAAGGGTTGTAGGCAACTGAACCAACATCTATATAACTGCCTGTACATATACATTTAAATTAAGCTAACGTTAGTAAGAAACAATCACTGCCTAACATGTTGGATTTTTTTTTTTTAATACATAGTTACATAGTAATTGAGTTTGAAAAAAAGACTTTTAGTCCATAAAGTTCAACCTTTTCATATCTCCTCTGATCTGCAATATGAGGATTAGTTGATAATTGATCCAAAGGAAGGCAAACAGAAAAAAAAAACAAGTTAAACTTAGCCAATTGTCTGAAAAGGGGAAAAATATATAAAATTCCTTCCTGACTCCAGATACCGGTGATCGGATTCCTCCCTGGATCAATACTCCCTCTTTCATTATCCAGGATAACCCTCAATGCCCTTTTTTATATTATTAAATATATCCAATCCCTTTTTAAAGTTATCTATCTATTCCGCTGTCACCACCTCCTTTGGTAGAGAATTCCACAGATTAACCACCCTTACTGTGAAGAACCCTTTTCTTTCTTTAGGTGGAATCTTTTTACTTTTACCCTCAAGGGATGTCCTCTTGTCAGTTTAAAACCTCTTGGCACAAAAAGCTCCCTTGACAAATCTTTATACTGACCCTGGATGTATTTATATAAGGTAATCATATACCCTCTTAGATGCCTTTTTTCTAGAGAAAATAAGTTTAATTTGGTTAGTCTTTCTTTATAACTTAGCCCCTCCATTCCGCTTATTAGTTTTGTTGCCCTCCTCTGTACCTTTTCCAACTCTAAAATGTCCTTTTTATGAAGTGGTGCCCAAAATTGTACTTTATATTCCAAATGAGGGCATACAAGACATTTGTATAGTGGCAGAATTATATTTGCTTCCCTGGCTTCTATACCCTTCTTAATACATGCTAATATTTTATTTGCCTTTGCAGCTGCTGCTCGGCATTGAGCACTGTTTCCTATGTGGTTGTCCACAAGCACTCCCAAATCCCTTTCAATATCTGATACCCCTAGATTTGTTTCATTAAAGTTTATTAGTTGCATGCTTTTTTTTTCCTTCTCAGATGCATAACCTTACTTTTATTTGTGTTAAATCTCATCTGCCATTTAATTGCCCATTTCTCTAGTTTATGCAAATGTAGGGAAAGTACATCATTATCTGATTTAATTACCTTGCACAACTTAGTGTCATCAGCAAAAATGACGACAATACTTTCCAATCCTACTTCTAAGTCTTTAATGTGTTAAAAAGGAGAGGACCTAATACTGAACTCTGAGGAACCCCACTTACCACAACCCTTTGCTTCCTGTCTTTTCGCCAGCTTGCAATCCATGAGCAGATATTTACTGCTATTCCTGTATCTCTTAGTTTGCACAATAGTCTCCCATGTGGCACTGTATCAAAAGCCTTTGCAATATCCAAAAAGACTACATCCACTGAGTTGCCCTGATCCAGGTTCCTACTAACCTCCTCATAGAAACTAATTAGATTTGTTTGTCATGACCTATCCCTCATTAATCCATGCTGACTCCTACTTCTAATCCTGTTTGAAACTCACTGGTCTATAATTTTCTGGATTTGCTCTTGCTCTCTTCTTAAATATAGGTATCACATCTGCTTTTCTCCAGTCATCTGGTAGAGACCCTGTGGTGAGTGAGTCTTGAAAAATTAGATATAATGGTTTTGCTATAACAGAGCCTAGTTCCCTCAAATGTATTCTAACAGGAAATGGGGCTTTATTAACATTTATTTTTTTTCTTTTGTATTTCTTCCTGCGTTAACCAATTATTTAGTGAAGGTAGTGTAGCCCCATTATGGTGCAGTGTCCCAACCACTGGTACCTCCCTTGTGTATACAGAAGAAAAGAACCTATGTAGCTCATCTGCCTTTTTCCTGGTCACTAATTATCAGATGGCCTGTGTCACATTGTAATGTTCCTATAGCTTCCTTCCTCGCCTTCTTCCCATTAATAGATTTAAAAAATATTTTAGGGTTAGTCTTACTCTCCTTTGCAACTAATTTTTCATTTTCTATTTTAGCCAGTCTAATCGCTCTTTTGCTGCCTTGTTGATTTCCTTGTATTCCAGTAAAGCAGTCTCTGTCCCCTCTTGTTTGTATAATTTAAATGCCTGTTTTTTTACTCCTCATCTTCATCTTAAAATCATTGTTAAGCCACATGGGTTGTGATTTACTCCTTTTACTTTTATTTCCCAGTCTATACTTTGTATTGCTGCCCTTTTTAAAAATTAAGAGTTTTTGTTGGCCCCTTACAGTTTTGTTTTTTTAATTCAATGTCAAATGAGACTGTGTTGTGATCACTGTTTCCCAAAGGTTGCCCTATTCCAACATTTGATACCATATCAATATTATTTGTGATGAGTAAATCTAAGATGGCCTCATTTCTAGAAGGCTCTTGTACAACCTGGGCCAGATAATGATCCCTGAGTGTACTCAAGAACCTGCTCATTCATAAATACATGAAGTGTTCAATGCACTGAGCGGTTAAGCATTTTAGGGTAAGTGTTTACGTAGTTCCTGCTTGTGCCTTAGTGTTTCTATACGGTTTGTTCTCAGTACTTCCTGCAGGCTTGTAGCCTGAAGAGATGTATCTTGCTTTTTAAATCTATTCAGAAATTAGTGGAGGAGAATATATTGTTTGACTTTATCACATTTTGGAATGACACTGTACCCCCTCTTCCTCCATGCTCAAAAGAAGCAATTGCAAACTTACAAGTCCTGCCTTCATACCGTCATGGCAGCTTCCAGGCAATATCAGAATCTGCTAAAATTAAGATTCTCTAAAACCCGCTAAACTCATTTTATTGCTTACATAGGGCCTCATTCAATTGCAATTTGGCCAATTAAATAGGGCTCTAAATAAGCACATAGCATATTTTTTTTAAAGATGTTTTTAGTTCGTGAAAACCTTGCTTTTGGATAGATTCTTACTAACTAAAAACTTCTTTAAAAAAATATGTTATGTGCTTATTTAGAGGCCTATTCACTTGGCCAAATTGCAATTGAATGAGGGCCAGAGCTGCTAAATTAATGACTGGGCTGTAGAAAATTACTACTTATTAAAAAGTGAGTTGTGGCCAACAGTGGTATTTTAAAAAACATTATATATATATATATATATATATATATATATATATATATATATATATATATATATATATATATATATATATATATATATATAGTACTATCCATGTTACTGTAGTAACAGATCAAGTTTAGCATGATCAGATCTCTTCTGTATTCATTTTTTAAATCACCATACTGTATGGCTTTTTATTGAAAATATATCCATCTCATTTTTAAAGTTAGCAATTGCACAAAATGTGCTTCATCAGTGTTGAGTGATCCTAACTATAATAACAAAACTGTATATTCAGACAAACAATGATATATAATATATAAAAAATATTTTCATTGGTCACAGCATCCCTTAGTGTATTATTTCCTTCTATAACAAATAATCAATCCCTTATCTGTATGCAGTCATCGCTTAAAACTTGCATGCCTCTTTAAAGCAGCGGGATGGGTCTTCCCCAGATCCAAGACCCAATGCATTGTCAAAAGCTGCTGGCAGATAGGCTTATTATGTAAATGCACAGAATGGGCTGGTTTTACAGCGGCCTGCTGTGGCCATTGCAGCCCATGGGCCTCATTCAATTGCGATTTGGCCAATTGAATAGAGCTCTATATTAGCACAGGGCTTATTTTTTTACAGAAGCTTTTAGTTAGTGAGATTCTATCCAAAAGCAAGATTTTCACCAACTAAAAACTTCTGTAAAAAAAATATGCTATGTGCTTATTTAGACCCCTATTCAATTGGCCAAATCGCAATTGAATGAGGCCCCATGTGAATATACTCACGGATCCTTCAACACGACTTTCCCGAGTATCATCTTTACAGTTTCATATAAAAACATACCAGACTTTTTCTATTCCAGTCAAATAATACACAGCTATCCATTTGCCAGGTTTCAAGAATCTATCACCAAAATCAGTTTATTCTTAAAAAAAAAAAAAAAAAAAAAAAGGAACAGTTTTTCAATACAATGTTGAGCTAGTTCCAGGGTGACAATATGGAACGTGCATAGTTACTGTTTTCAGAACAAAGCAGCAAATTCTAAACCTAATTAATCAGATCAAGTTTATAATAACGAGTGTTAAAGATTGAGATATTTACTGCTACTCCTTTCAGTACAATTGCTGCCAATCCCAGAAGGGATTTAGTGTAAAGCCCACCCTACCCCCCACACACATGATCTTCTGGGGGTACTGTCACCTCAAACATCCAGAAGCACACATGGATTGTGTGGTGGGGGGTGGGGTTCCTACACATCATTGGCAATTAGGGGTCAGGACTAAACTATGGAGAACTGTTTAATCTAGTGTGGGACAACACATCTCCTTACTCCACCAAACAAGACCACACCATGATGTCTATGTCAGGAGATCCTAAGACTTGGGAGTATCCCCACACAGAGCAGCAAATCCATGGGACAGACTTGGTCTTGACACGTCTTTTGCCACTAAAATGGAGAAAACAGACTGTCTACTAACGGACAGCAGAACTAGATCTGTCCCGTAGGTCCGCTGCCAGTGTCAGGACATATTCACTTATCACAGATATCTATCTATTGGGTCGCTGTTACCATATTTACCTGTTCATTTATAGATTCTCTAGGTCATTGTCCCATGATGTCTCTACCCCAGATCTCATTAAAGTTACCAGACATTGCTGGGTCTCTGTCGCTTCCTCATGCAGGTTGACATTTCAGTCCCTGACACACAGCTGACTACATTTCAGACAAGTTATAGGATCAAGAATAAAAAAAAACTACTTTTTTTACCCTCCCTTTGTCGGCTGCTTGAGCTTACGATTCCGGGGCTTGCCTCTGCTCATTGGCCCGGCTGGCCTTCTCCTCATTCTGGACAGACAGGGCCCAGACACAGACAGGACACAGCCCCTGACCCACAGTATGTGGAGACAGTTTCCTGGTCACTCACTAGGGTCAGTCTTGTGTGAAAGGTTTGATACCGAGGCCTGAATGAAAGTACAGCCCACACCCCCTGTCCTGTAATATTCCTGAAGTTGAATATAGGCGCCCTCACTTCCTCCGGTCCTTTCTCTCAGGCCGTCGGCCCTGCTGTCCCTCACTGCCACGAGGCATAAGGACAACACTACCATTGCTGGTGTGGTGCAGGGCATATCTTTGGGGGGAGTACGGCTGCCCCTCCTGATCTCTGAGTTGGCTGAAGATCTCTTGGTAAAGATTCTCGACTTCTTGTTTCATCCTCTGCAGAGATCTCAAGTTCTCTCCCTTTTCCCTCAGCTGAGAGCTGCGCTCACGTCCAAGACGCTTCACCTCTTGTTCCAGGTTCAGAATTGTGTCCAATTTGCGCTTGCGGCAATTCTGTGCAGCCATCTTGTTCTTGCCTCTCCTACGTATGTCTCGCACCAGACATAGCTGTGCTTCGCTCAGATGGTATTTAGTGAGTAGCTCATTAAACTCCTCCACAGGCAAGTTAATTATCTTCTCATTGCTGAATGGTATCTTCATGGCTCTGGCTCTCTGCTCATCTCGTCCTGCCTGTCTGTCTAGGAATCCCATCTGCCTCCTGCTGCCTCTTCCCCGCACTGGCTGCTCCTCTTCCTCTGGCTCGTCTGGTACCATATTGTAGGTATGATTGTGTCCTACGTGCTCAAGAAAGGGCAAGTGCTGAAACAAAGATGGATCCTGGGAGCTCATGCGGCAAAACTTGCTGTATTCAGGTTGGTAGCCACTGGCTCCTTCAGAATCTTCTTGGTCCGCCATCTCAGAATCTGAGCTGTACCCTACAGCCCCCTCTTCAGAGTAGGAGGAAGAGGAGGAGCAGGAAGATGACGAAGATGATTCAGATCCACTTGGAGACACAGGACTACGATGTGAATCTAGAGACAGACCAGAATCTGAATCCAGCTCCTCCTGGAGTCGAGAGGCCTGCACCTGACTGAAGCCTTCCTCTAATGCAAGCTCCATCATGCTAATCTCATCCAGCAGGGCCTCATCAAGGAGCCCACCCAATGGGTCTGAAAGGGTGGGTAGTGATGTGGCATTGGCTGTGCTATTCAATTGTGATGAAGACAATATTCCTGTCAGGTTGGTGAATCCAAAGGTGGTGTTCAGGTCTGTGGAGTTGTGGGAAGAGAGTTGTGGCAGTGGTGGGTCTTGGGCTGGAAATGGCTCCATTACTGGAGTGAAAATGGTGGTCAGATTGTGGGAGCAGCTAGGGATAGATGTTTGGTCCAATGTCCGGTTTTCTTGGAGTGGAGGGTCCAGATTTAGATACAAAGGATTAGAAGTTGAGCTGTTGACATCCATGACCTGGAGGAAAAAATAAAACAAGACATTCATAAGGAGTACAGGGCAGCATCCAACGATCAGACTACTGAACATCACGCAAGGTTCTCTGAGCCTTTGCATAACCAGACAGACAGATCACAGGGATTAACCAAATATAGCACATTAGCTACAAATGTGATTTACTGTGATAGCAACTCATACCTGCATATCCATGAGAGACATCAGGTCCTGCCACTGCTCCTCCAAGTCCAAGGAAGACCCCATGTCTGGCAGCAGGGGGCTTAATAGGCCATCTGTCCGATCAGAGGACACCACCATAGGACACTGCTCAGCATCCAAGAGGTCAGAGGCAGGAGGAGCTGGAAACTACACAGAACAAGCAGAGTCAGTAAGGAGAGTGACAAATATATAAACTGAAGCTGCTAGGTGTGGGGACAGCGTGCCTGTATATTCCAACCTATTTGCTTGACATCCTCTGATCCACATACATAAAGCACTTTTAATAAAATCATTAATAATAGTCTCATGGTGGAAAAATGTTACCCTATCTAGAAACTAGCGATTATATTTCTACCTGAATAAACTATCTACTCGGTTAATATGTACATCAGAAATGTATTATTCTCATACTATTATATATAGTTATAAGGGCCATCACAGTCTCTTACCAGAGAATTCCCTAACTTGTAAGAACATTACAAAATAGACAACATGAGCTAGTTGTTTTAATATACATTAATAATTAACGAAGTAGTCTTTCAATATTATTATTTTTTAAGTAGTTAAAAATGGGCATGGAACACATTGTAAAAACATTACAAAAAAGGTTTGTTTTTTTGCATAAAATTTTTAAGTTAAACCTTTAAAGTTCCTTTAAACTTAAAAGGAAAAGTGGCTTTGTGTAGCTGGCAGCTGTTAAATTTTCAGGCACAAAGTAATATCAACATAATTCTATTCACTGGCTGGACACTTGCTCTGTTAAAGTATCTTTCCCTGAAAACAAGCTTTTAAGGTGCGTGCAGCCTATGAATGATTGTATGGCCTGTTATCCAATCAGTTTTTTTCTTGAAGACCTTTTTCTCCCCCTCTTTCACCTTCATGACACTCATCTCAGCTGGAGGGTGATACTAATCTGCTAACTTAATTTTGCAAATTGCTGTTATAGATTATTAAATATGAACTTTAGTAATGGTCAGTGCATAATTAGAACTAGCGCCTCTTGTTAGGGCATTACATCCCTCCTGTCATCTTTGAAGTTGACATCTTGTAATTTCTGAGTTCCTGACTCACCTCAGGTCGATCACTAAATGGGAAAGTAACATCCAGAAGACTCAAACATTCTTCCAAAGACAGAGCCGTTTGATCCTAGAGGGACAAGAACATTTAGCGTTTCCACTAAAATATTACTTAGTCAATCCAAGCAATATAAGAACGTCACTGACCTCCTGTGGTATATTCTCCCCGGTTTCTCCGTCCACTTGTACAGAGCGTTCCAGAACATCAGGTTGAGAGCCATCTCCCAGCGGCTCCCATCCATCCACACTCTCCTTCTGACACTGCCGGTTCTCAAAGTCCTCACGGCCTACGCCCAGGTCAATATCTTGGTGCCACAGTATATCAATCAGATCAATATCCTTAGAAAAAGAGGAGCAAATATCAATGCTAGTACTCCCATAGTCCTCCCCATGCCCCCAAGAAGACGAACCATGATCAGTGCTTTAAACTCACTGTTCAATTGCCTACCAAGTCACCATGTACAAATGCGTGCTCCACCCATTCCAACTTCCCTTTTACAGTTGGGCTGCCATTATATTTCAATTGTATACCCTTATTCCAGGTTTATTTTCTCCACGTGTCAATGAAAACTGGAGCATGGTGTAAAAGAAAACTTGCAGATGGTGGAGCAAACATTTGGTGTCTCTCTTGACATAACTTTAAAGTATGTGAACATCTTAATATGCATTTATTTTGTAAATTAAATCATCAAAAAAAAAAAAGTACATTTACACTATTGCTCCCATTTTTTAAATCACTTGAAAAAAAAAAAAAATCAAATAGCTTGTTTTAAAGGATCATTGTATTTCAAGAAAAAAAGACACTTGTCTGTGAAGTATGTAACAAAACTGACATTAGCAGATGTGGACAGAAAAAAAAAATTGTTAGTTAAAAATATTATAATCTTCTACTCAAATTTTTTTTTTTTTTTCACTAAAAGTCTAGTAGAGAAATCCATTTTGTATTTGTTAGATCACTTCCTGCCTTTGTTTCCTTCTTCACTTGTAGGTTAGTTAGGGGTGAGGTAGATAATTGGATCCGATTGAAAATTACACAACACTTGACATTTCACAAACACAACTTCCACTAAAGTATCATGGATGCCTCTTCCATCAAGCAAAAAAAAAAAAAAAACTACAATTAAACAAATTAAAAACAAGCCTTATAACTGTTCCCTTCTTAATTATGTGCGTTTTTCCGTTGTTCAGTGGCCCTTTAAACACACCAAACATACTATTACACAGGTACAAAAAGACACAGAAGACCCAACTAATTATATATATATATATATATATATATATATATATATATATATATATATATATATATATATATATATATATATATATATATATATAGATATTTTCTATGGGGCTTATCTGTGTATTTTTAGTTTGAGAAATCTTATTGATCAGGCCCCACAGAAAAGGGATATTGGACAAGGTTGTTGCAATAGATAGAAAGCGCTTTCATTACTGAATAGAGCCATTAATTCAGCATTTCTAGTTACTTTATGAGTGAGCAAAAAAAGTAGCGTGTCTTTGTTACTGAATTACAATGCAGCATAGTATGCAAAGCGCTTGTTTCAGTTTTTTTCTGAATTAGTCACACATGGCTTCATCACAGGCTTGTAGCGTCCTACTATGAAACCGGAGTGTAAAGACAAACATGTTGCTGTAGGTGGGGGAAGAGCACGCCACTGACTGACATAAATAAATTTATATATATATATATATATATATATATATATATATATATATATATATATATATATATATATATATATATATATATATATATATATTTATTTATTTATTTTTTTATTTTATTTTTTCTCAGTTTGCCTGATCTTCTCCATCCAAATATAGAGAGAGAGACACTGATACCTATGCTCTTCCATTCCCAATTCCATGGGAAAGAGACAGCCCATTGATTATCCTGCTCTTCTCCTCTCAAGGAAGGGAGAAGACACCAATCCCCGCTGTACCAGTTAAGAGAAAGCCCACTGGTACCTCCACTCTACTACCCCACGTAAGAAAACTTGCAGATGCCCCCTCATCTCAAAAATAAACCACGCCACATATAGATGCACTCTCTCCTCAAATAGGAGAGAAAGCCCACAGATGATCCCACTCCTCCCCAGGAAATAGAGCCAACCGATTCACCCACATCCTCCCCAAGGAAGGAAAGAGCTGCTTGCTTCCCCTTCCTTCCCAGTGGAGAGAACTAGACCGTTCATGTCCAACTCTTCCCTCAATATTCCCTTCCCCCATCTCCCTGATCCCACTGTTTCTGTCTCAAGGTCACTGTCTGGCAGTCATTGTCATTTGTTAAAGCTCTTCTAGCAGCTGCACTGAGCGAGTCTGGGCCCAGGGCCGAGCACCAATCCACAAAAATGACCACAGGCCCATCATACCACATATTGTTATTATACAGAGGTGCACTACTGGAGGACCCTATATAACATACTGTAGTGTGAATGCAAATAAAGTAAATCTGATTGGCCAGTAACTGAATGAAGGGTAATCAGAAAGTTATATACGGACATCCTGTAAAGAGGTCTCTGTTGCTTTCTCTCCTTGTCTATCAAACCGAATAATTTGGTTGTGCTAAAGAAATAAAATAAAAACAGGCCCGCTATGGGCAGTTTAGACTCATAAACCCCATATCCTAAACTGTCAATCATATGCAAAATTACTAAAAGTTTGGTTTGGTTTGGCAGCAGCATGGATTCTGGCTAGTAGGAAATATCGGAGATGGGTAAAGTGAGATCTAAGGAGAGAAAGTTATTTCTTAAAATGTGTCCAGTGTAGTACATTGTGTTATATTAGCAGCTAGGTAAAGTACTGTGTTTAATTTTATCCATGTTATTATCTTAATGTGTCAGACATGTGCAAGCTTGGGAACGTGGACATCAGCAGTTCCATGTCTCTACACATTGGGAAATGTATTTACAGACTTATTGACAGTCCAGTGCCGGTAATGTATATACCATGCCAGCTCATATAAACAGTCATATGACTGCCCCCTCTGCTCCTCTCCTTGTGACCCAGGGAGGATCCTGAGGTTGTGCAAGTTCAGACCTGACACTACATTGAAAGCATCTGTTACTTCTTGTCAAGCTGCCCGAGTGGCACAGGTGGCAGCTGCCTGCTGCATAACAATCACTAATAGGAATCTGCAGAGCATTGTTTCCAACAAACAGGTAAAGAGCACAGAGGAGTGATACAGGTCGCAAGCTCAGTATCTGTGTTAGAAAAAAATCAAGAGCATGTGTTAAACTATGTGTGGGGTATTAGTGTTACTCATGCATACAGCGCCGCTCTCTGCAATGTAGTCCATGCTCAGTGTGTCGCTTGCATGTGACGTGTGCACTCAGAGTGTTAGCTATTTGATAGAGGCCAGTGGAGTGCAAGCTCAGTGTCTTGTGTGTTTAAGATATCAGTGCAGATCACTCTTAGTGTCTCCATGGCTTGTGTAGGTGCAAGCTGCCATGGAGACACTAACTAGGCCATCAGAACCCAGAGGAATGCTCAAGAAAACAAAGCCATTCACATGTACGGGCATAATAATACCTCAACTGTGACTGTCTGACGCACAGATGGGATGCTGCCACCCTCCACAATTGTGTAAGCACTGCTTTGTGGCATCACATAAAACATGCATACACCATAATGCAGTAACCTCCCCCATCCCTCCCCAACCAAATTCAATGTAAACACACACACAAAAAAAAATAATACTGCATGACCAGCCCCCCACCATCAAAACCACATTCCTCCTTATACCCAAACACAGTGTCTCACCTCCTTGCTTAGGTCCGAGCTCCCTGGCTGTGCTGTTGCCCCAAGGTCTTCCAGCTCCTCTCCACTGAGAGCTTGGTCCGACACAATGCTATCCCTCAAGACATCTGAGCTAGGACGTTCTTGTGGGCTGTCCGGGGGTCGGCCAGGGCCATTCTGCGCACCAGACACTGAGCTTTCTGCTTCTCTATGTACAAGCCAGGCATCTAGTTCTGTGCTGGGCACCTGTAGCCGATCCAGGGCTCGTACACTGTTAAGCAGCCGGCGAGAGGTGAAGAACTGGTCCAGATCCACGCTCTTGGGGTGCACCCCATACCCATCTGATGTGCCCCGTAGACTGTGAAACTGAGTCTGAGTATAAGCAGATGTGGGGCCCAGGATAATCTCATGCAATGGGGGCAAATGAGAGGGCAGGTAGGAGTCCAGGTCTATACGCACTCCCATCAGGCTCAGCAGGATGGTGAATTGAATCAGACCCTCCGTCAGATACTTCTTCAGAGACAGCATGTCTGGGAGCCCCAATAATACAGGGACCCCCAACGCTCACACCCCCCAAGGGGTCAGGAACAGCCGATACTACTTCTAAAGAAATAAAAAAAAGTAAATAAAATGAATCATGTCAGACAGGAACTAAACACAGCCAAAGATGCATGTCTACAGAGTATCATGGACAATCACCTATACTGTGCTTGAGTACTAATAAATATTCACATATGCAGCTCTTTCTAAAGCCTCACAGGTTTCTTTTGCATCAGTACAGTGCAGGTCTTCTCAGAACATGTGCATCGTTTTCTAAACTTCTTAAACCTCAATTCTTTACTTAAGGTTTTTTTTTCTGAGCTTAAATATTATGGTAAACAAGTGTTTATCCTTCTGTACATATATTCAAAATGACTCACTACTGAGCAGCAGAACTGAAGTCTGGTCTGTGCGTGAAACCACTTTCAACTCTGGAAAACCCCTTACACAACATAGCTCATGCTCACACAGTAGTATGTAATAGGAGAAGACAACACACACTGAACTGTAAATAACATGTTTGTAATACAACAGCCTGTCATACCTGGATCACTTTCTACTCACACCTGCCATAATATAATAGTATCCTACTACCAGTAAGTATAAACTTTATCTTCAGCTCCCCACAAGACATCCTAACTGGATGCACCCTTTATCCCTGCCACCATACTGGCTGATAGTACTTTCTATCCAAGACCACACACAAACAAACTGGAAGAGGTCTCTATCCCAACCTATGCCTGGTGTGATGACTCTCTCTCTGCTCCCACAGAATCTTAGAGCGTTACCCATATCCCCTATCCTCACACAGTCGGATTACCCTCTCTTTCCCCAAACCTCACATAAGCTGATACATTTATCTGGGCCTCATAACCTGTTGGCTCTCTTATCTAAGCCCTTCAAAGACCCCCCGGGAATTTATTCTCAATCCCCAAAAATATTGAGAACCCTATCTGCACCTGACCAGAGACATGACAATTCTGTGAAAATGCATATCATTAGGTAGCTTGCCCTACCTAAACACTCCCTGATAGGTGTCTGTACTGGTAGGCCTCAAACAGTCCGATCTCTCCACTCCCTGCCTTACACCTGAATTACTCTCTACCTCTGAGCTCACTTTCCGTTGCACACACCCAGGTCACAGTCTGCATATACACAGACCTTGGCATTCCTTTGCCCTCACACACAAATATCTGGCCAATTCATTTTTTACTTCTACCAAATGTCAATAAGAATAGATTAAGAGATGTATTACTTTTAGAGAATTTCCAAATAAGCAGCTTAAGCAATGCCATGAGCAAGCTGGCAATGTTTTCGGTTTACATTTTAAAACCAATACACAAGACTTTGGTTGGATAAGTGCCACTACTGAGTGTGTTCGGGGGCCTCTGCGTTCCTACATCTAAATAATATAACATATTTAGCCACAGAAGAGAGGTATTCTTCATAAGTCCAAAGTTCCATAGCTAGATGTACACTTCACAGCATTATGTGTAGCTATAGTGGCCTTTGGTTTCATTATGATTTCTTAAATCTGGAGAGCCTCAAATCTTAAAAATATCACATAAATTGTGCTGTGATGCTGTGTGCTGGCTAAGAGTGTACTGAACCCCTGTATGTACACACACCAAGGGAAATCCATAATAGCACTCCAGGGCAGCTCTGAGACCCACACAAACACACCAGGGAAGTCTCCTCCACCACAAACCTACTCCTGCACAGGTAAACTCTCTGATCCTAGTGCCATGCAAACAAACAGTAGGCTTTCTGCCCCCACATACTTACACTTCTTACACTAGCTCCCCCCCCCCCCTCCAGAGGCACGTGCTTCTTACCCTAGCTCAACCCCCCCTCCAGAGGCACGTGCTTCTTGCCCCAGCCCCCCTCCAGAGGCACGCGCTTCTTACCCTAGCTCAACCCCCCCCTCCAGAGGCACGCGCTTCTTGCCCCAGCCCCCCTCCAGAGGCACGCGCTTCTTACCCTAGCTCAACCCCCCCTCCAGAGGCACGCGCTTCTTGCCCCAGCCCCCCTCCAGAGGCACACGCTTCTTACCCTAGCTCAACCCCCCCTCCAGAGGCACGCGCTTCTTGCCCCAGCCCCCCTCCAGAGGCACGCGCTTCTTACCCTAGCTCAACCCCCCCTCCAGAGGCACGCGCTTCTTGCCCCAGCCCCCCTCCAGAGGCACGCGCTTCTTACCCTAGCTCAACCCCCCCTCCAGAGGCACGCGCTTCTTGCCCCAGCCCCCCTCCAGAGGCACGCGCTTCTTACCCTAGCTCAACCCCCCCTCCAGAGGCACGCGCTTCTTGCCCCAGCCCCCCTCCAGAGGCACGCGCTTCTTGCCCCAGCCCCCCTCCAGAGGCACGCGCTTCTTGCCCCAGCCCCCCTCCAGAGGCACGCGCTTCTTGCCCCAGCCCCCCTCCAGAGGCACGCGCTTCTTGCCCCAGCCCCCCTCCAGAGGCACGCGCTTCTTGCCCCAGCCCCCCTCCAGAGGCACGCGCTTCTTGCCCCAGCCCCCCTCCAGAGGCACGCGCTTCTTGCCCCAGCCCCCCTCCAGAGGCACGCGCTTCTTGCCCCAGCCCCCCTCCAGAGGCACGCGCTTCTTGCCCCAGCCCCCCTCCAGAGGCACGCGCTTCTTGCCCCAGCCCCCCTCCAGAGGCACGCGCTTCTTGCCCCAGCCCCCCTCCAGAGGCACGCGCTTCTTGCCCCAGCCCCCCTCCAGAGGCATGCGCTTCTTGTCCCAGTCCCCCTCCACAGGCACTCGCTTCTTGCCAAAGTTCCCTCCCCACAGGCACAGCCCCAGAGGCACTCACTTCTTGCCCCAGCCCACAGCAATAGAAAAACATATAGAACCACATATTGCTGTACATCACCCATAACCTTAACACCATCCTCCACACTTGGAGCTAGAATCCCCTCCATACACACACACTGGGGGGGGGGGGGGGGGTGTTGGTTCTATGTTCTCTGACCCTGTATGTACACACACACCAAGGAAACTACATAACACATCAGTGAAGGGCTCAGCCCCGCAAGACAAGGAAGCGAAGCCTTCTTCCAGGGCAGAATCACACGTATTGCCCCAGTTCCCCCCACACCCTCCTCACACTTCCTATCAGGGTCCCATTCTGTCGATCCTAGCCCACATACACCAGGTAATCCCTGCTCTTGCTCCTCCATGCTCGGCACCCCCAGGTTAGCTCTATGACTCTCCTACCTTGGCCCTCCCCACACTATCAGTTTGCCAGTGCCTACACACCAGGGCAGCTCTCTATCCCAGTCTCACACTCAATGTCCCAGGCCCCTACACACCGCTTCTCCTCCTCGTGCCTCTCCCTCCAGTGGCTCCAGCAGTACTGTTCTTTCACTTCCGCATCACCCGGCAACACTGAGCCACAGCCACCATCCAATCACTATGCAGAGTACAGGAAGGCGGGATCACCAGTTTGATAACGACACCACCGCTATCCATTCCGGACAGAGCGTGAGCTAAAGCAGCCAGTCAGAGGCAGAGCGAAAACAACAACACCCACCTGTCAGTGACAGGTTAGCAGCCAATCAGAACCCATCAGTATCATGCCGCACTAACTGACAGGCATCACGCCCAATCATAACCTAGCTCTACTCTCCGTTCTAGTGTCCACGTTCTGTCTCTTCGGTAACCAAACTAGGACCCTTCAATGCCGAGTGGCTTACAGTAGCAAGCGGGAGACCCCGCGGATCCCGAACGTACGGTAAAACGGGCTCTGGGCCTCATCGTGACTTGCAAAATTACTGCGTCTTGCGTCATACGTTCTGGAAGCTTCCGTGCGTTACGCGTCATCACGTTACGTAACGGGTCACAAGGCAAGCTGGCCCAAACAGTAACATTGTGTAATGAATCGAGTTGTATAAGTGCATGACGCAACTTGTGTGCAACTATAGGTTAGGTTAAAATATATATAGACAGATAGATACATAGACATAAGATAGGTAGATACTAGATATATACATAAATAGATATATACAGATACATAATGATAGATACATATGTTTAGACAGAAATATATAGACATCGCTACATCAATTAAGATATAGACATATATATAATTGTGGATCAGCGGGACTGTTTGGGACGTTTGTTATGTTGGTAACGCACCTGCGGTCCTGGCGAACACTTACACCAAGCCAGTAACACACCAAGGGCCTCATTCAATTGTGCTTTGGCCAATTGAATAGGGCTCTATAAAAGCACAGAGCATATTTATTTTACAGAAGTTTTTAGTTAGTGAAGACCTTACTTTTGGGTAGAAGATCACTAACTAAAAACGTATGCTCTGTGCTTATATAGAGCCCTATTCAATTGGCCGAATCACAATTGAATGAGGCCCCAAGGCAGTAACACTTTTACACCAAGGCAGTAATACTTGAAAAGTACTCTATATAAGCACAGAGCATACTTTTTTTCAGACGTTTTTAGTTAGTGAACTTCTATACAAAAGCAAGGTCTCCACTAACTAAAAACTTCTGTAAAAACAATATGCTATGTGCTTATATAGAGCCCTATTCAATTGGCCGAATCACAATTTAATTAGGCTGCACGGCAGTAACATTTTTACACCAAGGCAGTAACATTTTTACATCAAGGCAATAACACTTACACCAAGCCAGAAACACTTACACCACAAGGGCCTCATTCAATTGCGATTCGGCCAAATGAATAAGGCTCTATAAAAGCACAGAGCATATTTTTGTTTGAAATGAGCACCAAAGCTGTTCATCGTGAGGCTCGCGATGAACACCTAAGGTGATCATTGCAAAGGAGGAAAGTTGAAGTACACGGGGGGAGAGGCTTGCGATGAGCGCCAAAGGTACTCAACGTGGGGCTCACGGTGAGTCCCGAAGAGGCAAAATATATAGACATAGGTAGCTACATAGTTATAGATACATAGAAATATATATATATATATATATATATATATATATATATATATATATAGCTACAACGATAAATAGATATAGACATCCCCTTCTGCATCACTACTTTGTGGTGAAGGGGCTTGTGTATCACAATGAAGCTGTGAGATATACCATGTAGGGTCACCCAAGATGAACAGATAATAGCAGAGAGGTCAGACAAATTGCAGTCCACTGGAGAAGGAACTGGCAACCCACTCTAGTAACTTTGCCATGAAAACCTTTTGGATTAGCACAACCAGATACAATGGCCCTCATTTAATTGCGATTTGGCCAATTGAATAAGGCTCTAAATAAGCACATAGCATATATTTTTTAAAGAAGTTTTTAGTTAGTAAGCATCTATCCAAAAGCAAGGTTTTCACTTACTAAAAACTTGTTTAAAAAAATATATGCTATGTGCTTCTTTAGAGCCCTATTCAACTGTCCAAATCGCAATTGAATGAGGGCCAGAGAGATAGATTAATAGACACAGAAATAGACAAAAGCAAAGATAGATTGTGTATTGATATATTTACCGGCAGCACTCATGCAGACCAAACATATATACACATATAGAGATATGTGTATATATGTTTTCTATAATATGTTGTGTTGATTCCCCCTATATGTGTTTACCTGATGATGTGAGATGCTGCCTCCACTCTGCATCACTGAGATATGTCATCTCATATCAGTGTTTTTGTGCTCTTTGTGCCTTAGCAGTTATCTGTCATTTCGGGATTATTTCAACTACCATTCCTCAGTATAGATGTATACTGTTGGTAGTGGGAGTGTCATGGTCTGGGCCTGCACGAGTGCTGCCGGCACTGGGGAGCTACAGTTCATTGAGGGAACCACGAATGCCAACATGTACTGTGACATACTGAAGCAGAGCATGATCCCCTCCCTTGGCCGCAGGGCAGTATTCCAACCTGATAAGGACCCCAAACACACCTCCAAGACGACCACTGCCTGATAAAGAAGCTGAAGGTAAAGGTGATGGACTGGCCAAGCATGTCTCCAGGCCTAAACCCTATTGAGCATCTGTGGGGCATCCTCAAATGGAAGGTGGAGGAGTGCAAGGTGTCTAACATTCACCAGCTCTGTGATGTCATCATGGAGGAGTGGAAGAGGACTCCAGTGGCAATCGGTGAAGCTCTGGGGATCTCCATGCCCATGAGGGTTAAGGCAGTGCTGGAAAATAATGGTGGCCACACAAAATATTAACACTTTGGGCCCAATTGGACATTTCCACTTAGGGGTGTACTCCTGATTTGTTGTCATCAGTTAAACATTAATGGCTGTGTGTGGAGTTATTTTGAGGGGACAGCAAATGTACACAGTTATACAGGCTGTACACTTACTACTTTACATTGTAGCGATTCTCAGCTTGAGTATTTTATTTACCTATATTCATTATTATTATTACAAGTACACACTAAACAGCACAAATATTAGTGAATTCTCAGGAAGTATCTTTAGAAAAAAATGGGTATTACATTGTTCATCCTAACCTAAAAAATCTACTTGATTTTTGGGTGGCAGAATCCCTTTAAATGAGGGACCATCCACATCACTGTTAGGTAAAGGTGGATAGAGCAAAGGAACCATTGTTATTTGGACTAATCAGGACCGTCCAGAGAGAGACGTGTTCATACAGAGGTATATACAGTGAGAGTAATTAGTGGATATAATTAGCCTGCAGAATAAAGCACAAAAACAAGTATCTATTTATATGTGCCTTTACTCACATCAACAACCCCCTCCTCAATTCCACACTCCCCTCCCTTTTTCTCGCACCCACTCCAGAACAGAAAACAAAAAAGGTTACAAAATACTGGGTATGGCCACTCTGTGGGTGTCACCCTCTGGGTGTGGCTACTGGATGGGCGTGCTTTGCTTGCCAGTTGGTGCTGCGCTTCCAGACATGACTAACATGCAGAGCTCTCCGGTACTGAGTAATACTGATCTCATAAAACACAGGGCCATGATCTCTAAAGATAAGAGTGCTTAGGTGAGATCTCTCCAGTTCCTATGCTGTTCTATGCAGCCTATTCTCTAAAGTGTGAGGCCCCACAAAGTAACATTAGAATTGGAGAGGTCTCACTATAGTTATTATAGCTTGCTGATTACTGAATCTCACCCATACTGATTTCTCTGGGTCTTTTCTGTAGGATCCGTCGCTTTACACAGTGAGAGCGGCCATCATCCTGGACCAGGACGGACACAGACTGCTGGCCAAAGTATGAGTGACCATGAGTGCAAATAACCCTAACCCTGTGTGTCCTAACACTGACATGAGTACAAATAACCCTAACCCTGTGTGTCCATAACACTGACATGAGTACAAATAACCGTAACCCTGAGTGCCTATAACACTGACATGAGTACAAATAACCCTAACCCTGTGTGTCCATAACACTGACATGAGTACTAATAACCCTAACCCTGAGTGCCCATAACACTGACATGAGTACTAATAACCCTAACCCTGAGTGCCCGTAACACTGACATGAGTACGAATAACCCTAACCCTGAGTGCCCATAACACTGACATGAGTACAAGTAACCCTAACCCTGTGTGTCCGTAACACTGACATGAGTACTAATAACCCTAACCCTGAGTGCCCATAACACTGACATGAGTACTAATAACCCTAACCCTGAGTGCCCGTAACACTGACATGAGTACGAATAACCCTAACCCTGAGTGCCCATAACACTGACATGAGTACAAGTAACCCTAACCCTGAGTGCCCGTAACACTTACCATGAGTACTAATAACCCTAACCCTGAGTGCCCATAACACTTACCATGAGTACTAATAACCCTAACACTGAGTGCCCATAACACTGACATGAGTGCAAATAACCCTAACCCTGAGTGCCCATAACGCTGACCATGAGTACAAATAACCCTAACCCTGAGTGCAAATAACCCTAACCCTGAGTGCCCATAACACTGACATGAGTACTAATAACCCTAACCCTGATTGCCCATAACACTGACCATGAGTACTAATAACCGTAACCCTGAGTGCCCATAACACTGGCATGAGTACTAATAACCCTAACCCTGAGTGCCCATAACACTGACATGAGTACAAATAACCCTAACCCTGAGTGCCCATAACACTGACCATGAGTACAAATAACCCTAACCCTGAGTGCCCATAACACTGAAATGAGTACAAATAACCCTAACCCTGAGTGCCCGTAACGCTGACATGAGCACTAATAACCCTAACCCTGAGTGCCCATAACACTGACATGAGTACTAATAACCCTAACCCTGAGTGCCCGTAACACTGACATGAGTACTAATAACCCTAACCCTGAGTGCCCATAACACTGACATGAGTACAAATAACCCTAACCCTGAGTGCCCATAACACTAGCATGAGTGCAAATAACCCTAACCCTGAGTGCCCATAACACTGACATGAGTACTAATAACCCTAACCCTGAGTGCCCATAACACTGACCATGAGCACTAATAACCCTAACCCTGAGTGCCCATAACACTAGCATGAGTGCAAATAACCCTAACCCTGAGTGCCCGTAACGCTGACCATGAGTACTAATAACCCTAACCCTGAGTGCCCATAACACTGACATGAGTACTAATAACCATAACCCTGAGTGCCCATAACACTGACCATGAGTACAAATAACCCTAACCCTGAGTGCCCATAACACTGACCATGAGTACTAATAACCCTAACCCTGAGTGCCCATAACACTGACATGAGTACTAATAACCCTAACCCTGAGTGCCCATAACACTGACATGAGTACTAATAACCATAACCCTGAGTGCCCATAACACTGACCATGAGTACTAATAACCCTAACCCTGAGTGCCCATAACACTGACATGAGTACTAATAACCATAACCCTGAGTGCCCATAACACTGACCATGAGTACTAATAACCCTAACCATGAGTGCCCATAACACTGACATGAGTACTAATAACCATAACCCTGAGTGCCCATAACACTGACCATGAGTACTAATAACCCTAACCCTGAGTGCCCATAACACTGACATGAGCACTAATAACCCTAACCCTGAGTGCCCATAACACTGACATGAGTGCAAATAACCCTAACCCTGAGTGCCCATAACACTGACATGAGTACTAATAACCCTAACCCTGAGTGCCCATAACACTGACATGAGTACAAATAACCCTAACCCTGAGTGCCCATAACACTGACCATGAGTACTAATAACCCTAACCCTGAGTGCCCATAACACTGACATGAGTACAAATAACCCTAACCCTGAGTGCCCATAACACTGACATGAGTACCAATAACCCTAACCCTGAGTGCCCATAACACTGACATGAGTACAAATAACCCTAACCCTGAGTGCCCATAACACTGACATGAGTACAAATAACCCTAACCCTGAGTGCCCATAACACTGACCATGAGTACTAATAACCCTAACCCTGAGTGCCCATAACACTGACATGAGTACAAATAACCCTAACCCTGAGTGCCCATAACACTGACATGAGCACTAATAACCCTAACCCTGAGTGCCCATAACACTGACCATGAGTACTAATAACCCTAACCCTGAGTGCCCATAACACTGACCATGAGTACAAATAACCCTAACCCTGAGTGCCCATAACACTGACATGAGCACTAATAACCCTAACCCTGAGTGCCCATAACACTGACATGAGCACTAATAACCCTAACCCTGAGTGCCCATAACACTGACATGAGTACTAATAACCCTAACCCTGAGTGCCCGTAACACTGACATGAGTACTAATAACCCTAACCCTGAGTGCCCATAACACTGACATGAGTACAAATAACCCTAACCCTGAGTGCCCATAACACTGACATGAGCACTAATAACCCTAACCCTGAGTGCCCATAACACTGACCATGAGTACTAATAACCCTAACCCTGAGTGCCCATAACACTGACATGAGTACAAATAACCCTAACCCTGAGTGCCCATAACACTGACCATGAGTACTAATAACCCTAACCCTGAGTGCCCATAACACTGACATGAGTACTAATAACCCTAACCCCGAGTGCTCATAACACTGACCATGAGTACTAATAACCCTAACCCTGAGTGCCCATAACACTGACATGAGTACTAATAACCCTAACCCTGAGTGCCCATAACACTGACATGAGTACTAATAACCCTAACCCTGAGTGCCCATAACACTGACCATGAGTACTAATAACCCTAACCCTGAGTGCCCATAACACTGACATGAGTACTAATAACCCTAACCCCGAGTGCTCATAACACTGACATGAGTACAAATAACCCTAACCCTGAGTGCCCATAACACTGACATGAGTACTAATAACCCTAACCCTGAGTGCCCATAACACTGACATGAGTACTAATAACCCTAACCCTGAGTGCCCATAACACTGACATGAGTACTAATAACCCTAACACTGAGTGCCCATAACACTGACCATGAGTACTAATAACCCTAACCCTGAGTGCCCATAACACTGACATGAGTACTAATTACCCTAACCCTGAGTGCCCATAACACTGACCATGAGTACTAATAACCCTAACCCCGAGTGCCCATAACACTGACATGAGTACAAATAACCCTAACCCTGAGTGCCCATAACACTGCCATGAGTACTAATAACCCTAACCCTGAGTGCCCATAACACTGACATGAGTGCAAATAACCCTAACACTGACATGAGTACTAATAACCCTAACCCTGAGTGCCCATAACACTGACATGAGTGCAAATAACCCTAACCCTGAGTGCCCATAACACTGACATGAGTACTAATAACCCTAACCCTGAGTGCCCGTAACACTGACCATGAGTACAAATAACCCTAACCCTGAGTGCCCGTAACACTGACATGAGTACTAATAACCCTAACCCTGAGTGCCCATAACACTGACATGAGTGCAAATAACCCTAACCCTGAGTGCCCATAACACTGACCATGAGTACTAATAACCCTAACCCTGAGTGCCCGTAACACTGACATGAGTACAAATAACCCTAACCCTGAGTGCCCATAACACTGCCATGAGTACTAATAACCCTAACCCTGAGTGCCCATAACACTGACATGAGTGCAAATAACCCTAACCCTGAGTGCCCATAACACTGACATGAGTACTAATAACCCTAACCCTGAGTGCCCGTAACACTGACCATGAGTACAAATAACCCTAACCCTGAGTGCCCGTAACACTGACCATGAGTACAAATAACCCTAACCCTGAGTGCCCATAACAGACATGAGTACTAATAACCCTAACCCTGAGTGCCCATAACACTGACATGAGTACTAATAACCCTAACCCTGAGTGCCCATAATACTGACATGAGCACTAATAACCCTAACCCTGAGTGCCCATAACACTGACATGAGTACTAATAACCCTAACCCTGAGTGCCCATAACACTGACATGAGCACTAATAACCCTAACCCTGAGTGCCCATAACACTGACATGAGTACTAATAACCATAACCCTGAGTGCCCATAACACTGACATGAGTACTAATAACCCTAACCATGAGTGCCCATAACACTGACATGAGTACTAATAACCCTAACCCTGAGTGCCCATAACACTGACATGAGCACTAATAACCCTAACCCTGAGTGCCCATAACACTGACATGAGCACTAATAACCCTAACCCCGAGTGCTCATAACACTGACATGAGTACAAATAACCCTAACCCTGAGTGCCCATAACACTGACATGAGTACTAATAACCCTAACCCTGAGTGCCCATAACACTGACATGAGTACAAATAACCCTAACCCTGAGTGCCCATAACACTGACATGAGTACAAATAACCCTAACCCTGAGTGCCCATAACACTGACATGAGTACAAATAACCCTAACCCTGAGTGCCCATAACACTGACATGAGTACTAATAACCATAACCCTGAGTGCCTATAACACTGACATGAGCACTAATAACCCTAACCCTGAGTGCCCATAACACTGACATGAGCACTAATAACCCTAACCCTGAGTGCCCATAACACTGACATGAGTACTAATAACCCTAACCCTGAGTGCCCATAACACTGACATGAGTACTAATAACCCTAACCCTGAGTGCCCATAACACTGACATGAGCACTAATAACCCTAACCCTGAGTGCCCATAACACTGACATGAGTACTAATAACCCTAACCCTGAGTGCCCATAACACTGACATGAGCACTAATAACCCTAACCCTGAGTGCCCATAACACTGACATGAGCACTAATAACCCTAACCCTGAGTGCCCATAACACTGACATGAGTACTAATAACCCTAACCCTGAGTGCCCATAACACTGACATGAGTACTAATAACCCTAACCCTGAGTGCCCATAACACTGACATGAGTACTAATAACCCTAACCCTGAGTGCCCATAACACTGACATGAGTACAAATAACCCTAACCCTGAGTGCCCATAACACTGACATGAGCACTAATAACCCTAACCCTGAGTGCCCATAACACTGACATGAGCACTAATAACCCTAACCCTGAGTGCCCATAACACTGACATGAGTACTAATAACCCTAACCCTGAGTGCCCATAACACTGACATGAGTACAAATAACCCTAACCCTGAGTGCCCATAACACTGACATGAGCACTAATAACCCTAACCCTGAGTGCCCATAACACTGACATGAGCACTAATAACCCTAACCCTGAGTGCCCATAACACTGACCATGAGCACTAATAACCCTAACCCTGAGTGCCCATAACACTAGCATGAGTGCAAATAACCCTAACCCTGAGTGCCCATAACACTGACATGAGTACTAATAACCCTAACCCTGAGTGCCCATAACACTGACATGAGTACTAATAACCCTAACCCTGAGTGCCAATAACACTGACATGAGTACAAATAACCCTAACCCTGAGTGCCCATAACACTGCCATGAGTACTAATAACCCTAACCCTGAGTGCCCATAACACTGACATGAGTACTAATAACCCTAACCCTGAGTGCCCATAACACTGACATGAGCACTAATAACCCTAACCCTGAGTGCCCATAACACTGACATGAGCACTAATAACCCTAACCCTGAGTGCCCATAACACTGACATGAGTACTAATAACCCTAACCCTGAGTGCCCATAACACTGACATGAGTACTAATAACCCTAACCCTGAGTGCCCATAACACTGACATGAGTACAAATAACCCTAACCCTGAGTGCCCATAACACTGACCATGAGTACTAATAACCCTAACCCTGAGTGCCCATAACACTGACATGAGTACAAATAACCCTAACCCTGAGTGCCCATAACACTGACATGAGCACTAATAACCCTAACCCTGAGTGCTTATAACACTTACATGAGTACTAATAACCCTAACCCTGAGTGCCCATAACACTAACCATGAGTACTAATAACCCTAACCCTGAGTGCCCATAACACTGACATGAGTACTAATAACCCTAACCCTGAGTGCCCATAACACTGACATGAGTACTAATAACCCTAACCCTGAGTGCCCATAACACTGACATGAGCACTAATAACCCTAACCCTGAGTGCCCATAACACTGACATGAGTACTAATAACCCTAACCCTGAGTGCCCATAACACTGACATGAGTACAAATAACCCTAACCCTGAGTGCCCATAACACTGACCATGAGTACTAATAACCCTAACCCTGAGTGCCCATAACACTGACATGAGCACTAATAACCCTAACCCTGAGTGCCCATAACACTGACATGAGTACAAATAACCCTAACCCTGAGTGCCCATAACACTGACATGAGCACTAATAACCCTAACCCTGAGTGCTTATAACACTTACATGAGTACTAATAACCCTAACCCTGAGTGCTTATAACACTTACATGAGTACTAATAACCCTAACCCTGAGTGCCCATAACACTAACCATGAGTACTAATAACCCTAACCCTGAGTGCCCATAACACTGACATGAGTACTAATAACCCTAACCCCGAGTGCCCATAACACTGACCATGAGTGCCAATAGCATTGCTTCCTACCCTGAGTTTCAATAACACAGACAATTCTGATATGTGAGTGGAATAATACTGACCCAGAGTAAAATGATACTGACTCTGAACAAAAAATAGGCTAATGGAGGGGCTAAGGCCCTCATTCAATTGCGATTTGGTCAATTGATTGGTGGTCTAAATAAGCACATAGCATATTTTTTTTAAATAAGTTTTTAGTTAGTGAAAACCTTGCTTTTGAATAGATGCTCACTAAATGAAAACTTATTTAAAAAATATATGTTATGTGCTTATTTTGAGCCCTATTCAATTGGCCAAATTGCAATTGAATGGGTGCCTAAGTTATGAAGAAAGACTAACCAAATGAAACTTATTTTCTCTAGAAAAAAGGCATCTAAGAGGAGATATGATTACCTTATATAAATACATCCAGGGTCAATACAAGGCTTTAACAAGGGGAGCTTTTTGTGCCACGAGGTTTTCAACCGACAAGAGGACATCCTTTGAGGGTTGAAGGAAAAGATTTCACCTTAAATAAAGAAAAGGGTTCTTCACAGTAAGGGTGGTTATTCTGTGGAATTCTCTACCAAAGGAGGTGGTGACAGCGGATTCAATAGATAACTGTAAAAAGGGAACTGGATATATTTTTGAATAAAAAGGGCATTTAGGGCTATCCTGGATAATTAAAGAGGGAATATTGATCCAGGGAGGAATCTGATCACCAGTATCGGGTCAGGAAGGAATTTTATATTTTTCACCTTTTTAGGCAGCTGGCAAAGATTCACTTGGGTTTTTTTCTGTTTGCTTCCTCTGGATCAATTGGCAACTAATCTGCATATTGCTGCTCAGAGGAGATCTAAAAATGTTGAACTTGACGGCTAATAGTTTTTTTTTAACCTCAGTTACTACTATTATAGTCCCTATGTGTAATAATACTGTCTTTTTGTGTAATAATACTAACCCTGTAGTAGTGACACCAACAGCCTCATTAAATTCAGGGTCCGTAAGTCCAACGTGAAGCATGTAAGGGCTGCGGGCTTGAAATTTGGCCGAGCTAAGTTGCTATTAAATTAGAATGGGCTACGGGCTGGGGACGAAATTCGTAGCTTGTTCTTAGACCGTTGGATTTGCGGCCGTGCGGACGATCAATTAGTGTAGACCATAGTTACGGGTTTAGACAGAGCCAATGGAAGAAGAGATTGTTAGCGTTAAGTCACTGAAAAGGGGAGGTTATTTTTCACAGTCCTACGGGCTAAAATTACAGTTTGCGATCGGACCCACATTCCAGATTAATGCAATATTAATAAAGCCGTAAATATGATATTCTATCACATGCGAGTTACAGTATATGTATTAACACATTGATTGTCGGGATAACACGAAATATAAACATGAAATAAAGTATTTTTCGGGGCCGATTTGCGGCGTTGAGAATGTTGTGCTTTTAATTCTAATACCTAACATCACTTTCCCTTTTAATAAATGTACAGTAGTGTGTGTATATTTACAATTACAGTGCTACGGATTGGACTTTACCCCCCTTGCGGGTCCTCTCGAGCGCACATTGGGCTTTGGGCTCCATTTGCGTGTTACGGGCTAGCTCACGGGTGACTTTGTTGCAATTTAATAGCTGAATTGAACAAGTAGCGGTTACGGGCTTGACAGATTAAAGGATTTGCGGGCTAAAAGGTTCCACATTAACGTCCCGTGGGCATTTTTCATCCGTCCTGTGGCTTACCTCGCAAGTCGTCTCCAGGGAGGTTTAAGAGGCCAATTTAATATCTCAAAGTCATGCGGGCTACGCTACGAGCTACGATTTTCAAAAACGTAGCAATTTAATGAGGCTGCAAATGTAATAATATTGGCACTGCATGTTATAAAATGTATTTTTATTACTGATACTGACCCGAGGGTAACAATACTGATCTTATTGTTAATCTGACACCTTACCCACACTAGACATACTCCCACCAAGGAGACACACAGGAATATCACTGATACTAACCCACTGGCACTGATCTCTATATTTAATGTTCCGTATATATTATGTGTTACCCTCTTTATCTTTCTCATATATTCCTCCTTTCTTCCCACCCTTCTCCTCCTTCTCTCCCCCATGTCTCTGTCCCCCTCTAGTATTATGATCACACATTCCCATCATTACCGGAGCAGCGAGCTTTTGAGAGGGAGATCTTCCAGCAGGCTCAGAGATCTGGAAGTAAGAACAGTCATTTCAAATGTCCCTATACCCACCAGCTATTTAAAGGACCACTGGCATCAGATTGTTTCTAAATTGAGCATGTTCTTGTAAACTAATGAACATCTAATTAGTGCTGCTGTGAGCCCTGGCAGATGTAGCTACCACATTCCAAATCAACACTTCTTGTGCATTCAAAGTCTCATCCCACCTCAGGATGTGGATCTCCTAAATCCAAAATGGTAAATTCCAGAATAACATAATTGAATATAAAAGACAATAAATCTGAGGCTGTATTTTTTACATTCTAAAAACATGTTGCATATATTAGGTGTAGTTTTTCAAAATAGTAAATGTTAACAATATGACACCAGTGATCCTTTAAATAGACAATGAGCTCTCAAATTTTATATTGTGAATTTAATAGCAACATTTTAATTTACAGTGGTACCTTGATACTCGTCTGCCTCGGAACTTGTCAAATTTGGTAGCTGACGCAGTTTGATGAGCAAAAATTGCTTTGACTCTCAACGCTTTTTTGGTATTTCTCGCGCTTGCTGTAGCCTGTATTGGTCAATTTACATTACTGCTTATGGGAACTCGGTACAATTAATGACGAGTACCAAGGAACCTCATTTTTGGGACTGGAGAATTAACTATTGAAGTAAAAAAAAAAAATTAAAGTAATAGAAAGTTGCAGGTGGGTGTGAATCTCCATATTGCAGCTTCTAGTGCACACAGCATAACTAGTAACTTAATATTGGTCCTCACTGCAATATGAGGATTCACAGTTTTCTATGAAAAGAGAGGCCACATGGCAACCCTTTACAGGTGCCTAGAAGGGAATTAATTTTTTTTAATAATACATACAGTTATATAATTGATATTACTATTCTTATATTTTACCCTTCTCCAGTCTCACATTTGACTGCTTCCCCTTTCACCCCTACCCATGAAATACTAATCTTGCTGCTAGGATATTTTGAATTTAAACAAACAACAGATGAGAGATGCAGTAGCTTGCCCTGTAGGATGGTGCCCACTGAGGGTACGGTCTCTAGAGTTTTAGCCAGCTTGTGCCTTTACAGAGGAGACATTTCCTGAAGCATATTAGACTGCATCCGCTCCTAAGGGCAGGCCAGAACCAAAATGCCAAGCAAGTTTCCCTGGCATGGGAGAAGCAGCATTTGCCATAATATAACCCTTAGGGAGATCTAAGAGTTATTTGCATATAAACAAAACACAGATGGAAAACGTACACCTGAAAACAAGCAGCCTCTAAGTAGCCTGCATTGATTTGTCCATGCAGAGGAGACTTGCCTGGCATTTCAGTTCTAGCCTGCTCTTTGGGGAGAGGACAAACTTATATGCTATAAAAGACTTATCTTCTGTAATAGCACAAGCAGGTTAAGACTAGAGACACAGCACCTTCAATGGGCACTGTCCCACAGGACAAGCTACAAAGCGTCTGGCACTTTTTTTGTTTGATATTTTTAACTAGCGACTTGCCCGGCAAAAATTACGGCAAAAAATTTTGAAGCCTCGCAATGCTGTTGTTTGCCACACAATGCAAGGCTCGCCACACCTCCAAATTGCTGGCTGCGCGATGAGCGTCTTTACGGACCTTACAATGAGCTCCTTCAGCGCTCATCGCGGGTCTTGCAATGAGGGCCTTTGGCGCTCATTGCGAGCCTTCCCCCACCCTCTACTTGCATAGGCCACGGCATGCATTGCGTGCATGCGCATGCCAGTAACTTTGCAAGCATTACAGACAAACGCTCTCACCTCTTTGTCTCTTTCCCCCCTCTCCCTCCCCAGTGTCTCTTTCCCCCCACACCCTCCCCAGTGTCTCTTTCCCCCCACACCCTCCCCAGTGTCTCTTCCCCCCTCTCCTGTGTCTCTTTCCCCCCTCTCCCTCCCCTGTGTCCCTTTGCCCTGCTCTCCCTCCCCTGTGTCTCTTCCCCCCCACTTCTTCCCCTGTGTCTCTTTCCTCCCTCTCCCTCCCCTGTGTCTCTTTCCCTCCTCTCCCTCTCCTGTGTCTCTTTCCCCCCTCTCCCTCCCCTGTGTCTCTTTGCCCTGCTCTCCCTTCCCTGTGTCTCTTCCCCCCCCACTTCCTCTCCTGTGTCTCTTTCCTCCCTCTCCCTCCCTTGTGTCTCTATCCCCCCTCTCCCTCCCCTGTGTCTCTTCCCCCCCTCTCCCTTCCCTGTGTCTCTTTCCCCCGACTTCCTCCCCTATGTCTCTTTCCCCCCTCTCCCTCCCCTGTGTCTCTTTCCCCCCTCTCCCTCCCCTGTGTCTATTTCCCCCTCTCCTTCCCCTGTGTCTTTCTCCCCCTCTCCCTTCCCTCTGCTCCTTTTGCCAGTTACATGTGTGAAAACATTTGCAAGCTTGGTGAAATGAATCAATTTCCCGAACCCGCAAAGTGCTTCTGAGTCACAGCCTTGAAAAAAGTTAAGTTTTTAACGGCCGCCATTTTTTTTCAAGTCTGTAACTCAGAAGCCGTTGGGAGTTCTCCAAAAGATGCCAATTGAATAGCAAATTAGCTTTCAACCTCACTTTTGGACTCCCTGCCTCAGGGGGAGGCAGGGAGCCCATAAGTGAGGTTGCAAGCTATTTTGCTATGCAATTGGTGTCTTTTGGCAGCCTCCCAACAGGTTCTGAGTTAAGGACTTGAAAAAAATGGTGGCCATTTTTTTTTCAAGCTTCTAACTCGGAAGCTGTTAGTAGCCTCTCCCCCTCTCTAACCATTGTGAGACTCTCCCCCCTCTACCTTGCGGGCCTCGCAATGAGTGCCTTCGCCGCTCATTGCAGGCCTCGGCAAACCCGACAAATCGCAATTACGACAACTATATATATGATTTACTTTTACTTTGGGTTTACCCTCACTACACATGATCATTGAGCATGGCCTTGTATTTTGCTTTTCTGGAATATACACAGGGGCCCTACTACAAACTGCAGTGTATGGTCTCAACAACTCCAGAATTAATCTGCTATGGCATCAGTTTACCTCTAGAGCATCTGGATGCATAAATCTTGCAAAAAGTTTGCAATGCTATTCTGGAGAGGTTTGTACGCCTCTGCAGAACTTAAGACATCGTTCTCTCACTTCCCACATCACTGGACACATTAATACATATAAGAAATGCATATATGAACCTTACTGCAATAGACCTTGAAGGCACATTTGGGATTAATGTGAGTAATCAAAATAATGTGATTAGTGAGACAATGGCTTTGAAGTTGATGCCAAGATTTCAAGCTGCAGGGGATGACATGAGAGGAACCTAAGGTGCAGGAGATTATGGCAATTGGTAGTGGGTGAATCAAGAAGGAAAATAAAAAAACAATTTTTTACAAGAATTAATGAGAAGATGCCCTCTAAGACTGGATGGTCATGAGGCAGGAGCAGATGTGAGAACATATTTCAAAGCCAAATGAAGGGAAAAAGAAGAAACAAAATGGTGTTATCAACAAAGAGTTGAGATGAAAATGTCTAAAGAGAAGTAAGAAGAGGAAATAAGGTCTGCAAGGAATGATGTGTTGTCAAAACCAAGGGTTTGACTGGTTTAGATGACCTCTGGAACCTCTCCTCCGCCTTGCTTACAGACAAGACCCTTGGACCATGATCGGGTTGATCTTATTTTTGCCCGGCTGGTCAGAGGACAATCATGGGAGGCCAAGAAGGAGATCCGTTGTTAAAATAACAAACAACAAAAAGAGTGACACTTTATTCAGGGAGTGTGTGAACATTTGTAGGGAGTCAAACAATAGGGCAGAATAAATAAAACATTAACTTGAAATATGAAAAAGCAACTTTGAATTTCTGGCTCTTAAAGGGAAAGCCAATAAGAACTAGGCCTACATCAGTGGGCCTGTTATTGGCTCAGAGTTAGCCAATCAGCAGGTTGTTCGGCATTGTGGTTTGCACTACCCACCTTATATGGACGGACCTATGACATAGGGGCCTTGGTCAGCCATGCACTGATTGGCTTATGGTCTTGTCAAGCGAACAGTCAGAGGGCTGCATACTCCAGGTAATTTATGTAGCCTCACATATTAACAGGTATACAACTTATGGTGTCTCATGAGTTAGGGCTAGACACTGAATAATCATATTAGGGACATATGAGACACACAAAGGATAATTAGATAAACAATATAACACTGGAACAAATCAGTAGGGAGCAATAGGCGTCACTTAGGATGAGAAGAGAGATTGAACACGCTAAGGACTGTAGTGCTTTTATGTCTGTATGATTTGGTCCTTTACAGACTGGGCAGGCAGCCTAAGTGCAGTTCTTTTAAGTCCCTGACATTCTGTCCTTCCATCCTGGGGCCACTCTGAGACGAAGGGGAGAGTCTTGGTGGCTTCAGCCGCTGAAGTATACATTCAAACCTCCCTCCCTGTTCCAGTCTAGCCAATCGCCAAAGCCCCTTGTCTGCATTTGTCCCATTGGTTGTTCATAAGCCAATTACGTTTTGCACCAACTCTGGTTTTGAACTTTCCTTTCCAAAGTAACAAAAACCCAACACAGTAATGTCTTGGGTGTCGGGTCTCCCATTTGTTGTCATCTGGAGAATTACATGGGATTATTCTCTGTTTCCCTGAACTTAGGCCCATTATGGTTCATCCCCAGCACCCATTAATTAGCTGTCTTAGCTGGCAGGTAGGGCCCTATAGGGCCAAGGTGAGGAAGTAAAACTCCTAGGTGCTTAGAGTATTGATTAACTCTGTTGGCAAATAATTTGTGACTTTAAGGCGAGAGGGAGGAAGGCCAGATGGGCTTAGGCGATGGTCAAAAAGGGTGGCCATGACATGTATAATGAAAGAAAAGTGAAGGTCGACAAATAGGCCCAGGGGACACAAACCTGAAGTGGGGAGGGAGAGAAGTAGCATTTTTTAAATCCACCATTGTTCTGCATCCTGTCAGATGGGAATTGAACAAGACAAGAAGAGTGCCGACAATACCAGTGCTGGCAAGAGTTGAAAGAAATGTTGCAGGATCCACAGTGTCAACGGCGGAGAATGAGTAGAGACCAGCATCGGATGCATCAGCCAAGTGGTTCTGCACAGACAGTAATGTAGTCTCAGTGGAATGGAGAGGACGAAAGCCAGACTTCATAAACAACTTATAAGATGCCGCAACTTGCTTCTCAAGAGCTGCCAGCTAAGTTAACCAGGGAGCTCCCTGTTTCCAGATATCTGCTGGGGACTCATGTCTTTCATAGAGAGCATTTGCTCTGAAGTATCACCATCACAGCACGGTCCTGCAGCCCCTATAAAAGGAGAAGCTAGTATAAGATTAAACCCATTAATTGCTTTAACACATTGGATTGACACATGTTACCAATCTCTTTGGCTAAGCAAACATGGGCCTCCTTATGGCATTTTTATACATACCAGAATGTCTGTAGGAGTGGCAATGTTAACCCATAACAGTATATGATAAGGGAAAAGTATCCTTTAGATACAATATGGAACTGCTACCGAATTGTTGTAAAAAGGTCTGTGAATATGTTTTGGGTTATACTAGTATGGCACACCAAGGAACCCTTGTAAAGCACATGGGGGGGGAGGCTCGCAATATATATATATATATATATATATATATATATATATATATATATATATATGTCTTATGGAGTAACTCATAATCTTTTGTCAGTGCAAAAATCAGTTGAGATTTGTGCCGTGCTTTTCGGGTCTGTCGTGCAGCAGTCACTTGTATCAGTTCCCACGCAATGTTTATGGGAAGGGGGAATAGCATAGCTAGGTAGGATTTTCTGTGCTACTAAGGCACTCGTAATTGCTATTGCTGAGTTTAGTATAGAGCCCATATTTTTAACTTGTGACTTACAAGTGCTCAGAATTGTCAAGACTTACTTATAAACAGCTTCAGAAATTACAGGACATGTTTGAAACTCTATTGTTCCATCTTGTTCACAGCATATCCACTTCCATGTTGTTTTTTACTTTTGTCACTGAAGTCTTTTTTTACTTTGATCCCCATGTACCCCTCACCTATGCCATATTTCCCCCTACCTACTCCCCTTTTGTCTATTCTAACACCTTCCTACCCCTCTCCACCATGTTTGAAATAAAAAATAAGAAAGCATTGCAAACCATTCTCTGTTGGGCTAAAATGTTAACCCTATGCTTATTTGCACTTGTATTAACTTCTGGGCATCTACCTGTTCTAGCTCACCTGTGCCCTAAACAGGGAGAAATATCCTATCTGACCTCACCCAATAGAGTTATCCAGCCCCGGAAAACCAGGCAATTATACACTGAACAGGAGAAACAGCAAACCCCGTACACCCTCTCTTGGGCCTCATCAGTGGGGTGTAGTTGAACTCCCTAAGGCACAGTAGGCAAGCAGTCCACTTCTGGAGTCCCCATCACCCTTAGGGAGACAAAGTCCTAAGGGTCATTTGAATAAACAAAAAAACAAAAAAAATACTGGGGACACTAAGGGAAAACTATTACTGGGGACACTAAGGAGATATCTGATGAAAAGCCAAGCACGGTCATCATTGGCCAACAGCATCTGCAGCATGTAACTTTTACCCCAAACATGGCCAAAAGTCAGCTTCATAAAGCGTTAGAAAAAAGCCTATTATGTCAAACCTGCGAATAGAAAAAGGATTATTTCATTACAATGGTCTACAAGGTACCCAAGTGCTTCTTTATACAATACGATGATCCTCTTCTTTCAACAGTGGTAAACCATTCTGCCCTCAATGATCTAAGCCTTTGTGTGTGGCTTAGGTATTGCCAGTGTATGTTTGTGTTGAACGAGCAGTTTCTCCATCACTATGTAGAATGGTGTACATCATTGACCAGCACGGTGTCCGTCTGTCAGTGTATGTGTGTCACATGTGTGTTATTATGTGTCACTGCAGGTGAAGTGCTGCTTGTTGATGGTGTCACAGCTCTGTGCCAGCGTTTTCCTGACATCACATGTTACATCGTTGGAGGACCAGAGGAGAATGAGGTGAGTGGCGGGATAATGTCACATAACTACAAGGTAAATATGTGCAGCCAATGGATAATCAGAGTCTCTGCCCACAGCTCATGCTGCTCACGGCCCTGACATGTATGTGCGATAGCCTGTGCCACATGCTAAGGTGAGTGGTACTGTGTGATAAGTCTGCATATGACATCTTCTACACATGAACACACAACATGCCTCATTTTATGTGTAAACTCTTACTTTGCAAAAAGGAACAAATGCAAGGCCTTCCAGCAGAGTAATTCAGACGTGTTAATAATTAATACTATTTTGGCATATACATAAGGTTTGCCTGAGAATTAAGTAAATCGGAGTATTTTAGGAATATAAGAGCATTAAAGTCTAGAATAGCCTCTGAACATGTGTACACTTATAATACATATTCTGCATGTATGTTATGCATGTGTCACCCCTTATTCCCATATATGCTTTCATCCATCACTTGTGTTCTATATTCAGAAAAAACATGGACCGGAGTTCTTTACTGGAAAACATGGATACAGCCTTCCTTATACTGGATGAGATCATAGACCAGGGGTGAGCGTGTTATGGGTTCAGTGCTATGTGTGTGGGCAGAGAAGAGCATGTCAGGGAGTTCACTGTACCCTTTTATTGTCTTGCAGTGTTATTCTGGAGAGCGATTCTCAACAAGTTGTTCAAAGGCTCAGCTTCAAGGTACAGTCCCATTGTCATACATATCCTTGTGTTCCTTCTCCTCCTTCGTTTACATTCTCCCCTACAGTTCCTTCTTTATTCTTGTGTGTCCCCACTCCTCCTTGATCTAGGTCCTCCTAAGCAGTCCCCTCTTAACACTTTTTTCTTGTGGTCCCTACTTTAAGATTCCAGAACCAATGGGATTATCCATTAGAGGTTCCAGGATCTAGGTTAGGTAGACAATATGGTGCTATACATGTTCACTGCAATAGGCTTCACTTGCAGCAACCAAACAAAGCCCAGTGTTAGGAAACAGGGTTGGTTCAGAGTTTGGAAAGACAGGACCGTGTTGAAGGCAGACAAATGGAATTATTGCCCAGTCCAGCAGCAGGATATAAATGTAGGTAATCTGTAAACGAGTCCCACCCAAGATGTCTGGCAGAGCTAATCCAGAAAGAGGTGGGAACAGGAGAAGATACTGTCATGGAGATCTGCGAATAGGCTGGCCAGGGAAATTTCCTGGAGGTGATGACACTTGCACTATTCTTTGACCTATTATATGAATCTTTGGTGCTATTGAGCCAGTTACTCTTCATCAAAGAGGACTACGAGGGGGACATTTTTGTTCCTCACAACATGGCAGCATTAGGGCCCTTTGAAATAAGTTAATCCTGAGATTTGTCAATATATTTCTCCACATAAGGAGGTTAGGTATGGCGTTTCAGTCATTCATCATCTCTGCGGTGGTACATGAGCATGAGCGGTCTTCAAAAATCACTTGTCAAAGGAATTTTCTGTGTCCCGTCCATTATTTGGACATGTATCCAAATTTGTACCACCAACATTCAAAGATGGCCCTAAAGATGACACTGTAACCAACAACTCTCAGTTCTTATAAAGGGCATAGCTTGCGAATCTAGAGCCCTATCACTGATTACATTTGTAGGTCCCCGAAGAAATGCAAACATCCTTTCCTGCTATTTTCAGTGGGGATTTCCACCATGTACTATATAGCTTCATATTGGATTCTTCCATTGAGGCCGGTTTATCTTCTCACCACAGTATCAGCCAAAGGGCCAGTGAGTTACAGTCATTATTAACTTACTTAAATGAGTAGGAATGTGTTAATGCAGCTCTACATCATTAAAACGGATAATGAAAGCTAAACAGAAAGAAAAAAAAATGTAATCTTCCGACTGTCCTTTCTCGTTGCTGCCTGGAGCCCGCTTAACTCTGTATGTTCTGATAGGACAAATAATCCCAAACACCATGGCCCTCATTCAATTGCAATTTGGCCAAATGGATAAGGCTCTAAATAAGCACATAGCAAATGTTTTTAAAGACGTTTTTAGTTAGTGAAGATCTTTTGGATAGAAGTTCACTAACTAAAAACTTCTTTAAAAAAAAATAGGCTATGTGCTTATTTAGAGCCCTATTCAATTGGCCAAATTGCAATTGAATGAGGCCCCATGCAAATAGCATTGTAGTCTGTTGGCTGTTGCAAAAATGACCCATTCTGGATCACTACCTTGTCCTGGTGAAGAGGCTTGTGTACCTCAATGAAGCTGTGAGCTATACCATGTAGGGTCACCCAAGATGGTCAGGTCATAGCAGAGAGGTCAAACAAACTGTTGCATTGAATATATTTTCTTCAAATAGTGATTTTCTTGCCAACTAAATTAAAAGGACATGGGACGTTTCTGGATTTCAATAGGTATTTAATATACATGTGTAACTCTTTACTTTTCTGTACTTTATGTTATAAAGAAGTGCTTAAAATCTCTGTTTTTTCTCCCTTAAGCCCTACAAATATTTCCTAATTGGTTTCTCCCCTCTACAGCTCAAGTACAGGGTGTGCAGTGTCTCATAGTAACCAATTCTGCAACATGCTACTTGAGAGAGGTCACTAATTGGCTAATTTGAAATGCTGCACTTCACAGTCTTGTGTATTCATAAGCTGCAGAAGGCAGAACCAAATAGGTATGAATTGTACACTTTTAGAGAAAAGAGCCTTTAAGTACTTAAACCAAAGTTTATAACAGTAAACAGATAAATACGTATATTATATTCCTAGTGAAATGCAGAAGCCTTTAACAAATGAAACCCTATTGTACGGGCACTACAATTGTCCTTTAATATATCGGCTGGTACAGCTAAACCAGATTACACCCAAGGTAAACAAACATTTTTAAGACTTTATAATCTAACACTGCAGCATCCAAAACAATTATAAGAGCTTCAAATTATTATTTTTTTACAGTTTCTCTGTTTAATTTGGATGTTCTGCATGATGGGGAAGAGCAATATCCATGAGTTCAGAGGAATTTTATTAATTTTCCTGTGTAAATGCCGTTGAACTGATTTCTTCACTCTTTGGTTGGTATCGTTTTGACCTTCCTTTTGAGTCAGTAGTAATTATTGCTTTGTTCACCATTAGCGAGAAGGAAAACCAGTGAATAGTGGCACCAACCGGATATACAAAGGTGTCCAGATTTACACTGAACATACAAGTACTTCCAGGCTTCTTCTTGTACCACAAGGTCATAGAAGAGGGCATATGGTGAAATATACAACAATTTGTGACTAAGTTGGCATATGAATGAAAATTACATATCCAGGAAGGTCCAGTGAAGTAGTCATCATCCCAAGACGTCCTTGTGCATTAGTCTCCATAGGTTCGATGTCAGTCCACCAGTTTGTGTAGGAAATTCCTTTGGAATATTATTTAGAAATTCCTTCGAAATAATTTGATGTATTATATTTTTGACAGAACTTTATTTCTTAACATTCAAGCGATAGGTTCGGTAACTTTGGGCCCTATTCTATTGCCCAATTTGTAAATTTATACACACTGCTCTTAATATTGCCACATATTCTATTAGCTACTCGCAATGCGATTACGAGTTCCCTGCCCACATTCACTAGGTCCTAGCCAAAGATGCAAAACTGGCCTTAGAACTCCATTGGTTTTAGCACAGCTCGAATATTACGAGCGGTACATAATTGAAGTTACACAAAATCGATATTCTATTAGACTCGCAGCGCTAGCTCACAAATAAAGTCTGACTCGCAACTGAAAAAGTATCACTTTTCTATAAAAAACATTACAAGTACTAAATAGGACTCGCACTGGCTTTTTCAAACAATTATTAGAGCTGTAACAGCTATTAAACACACAATACTGTACTTTTAAAGCATGGGAAGGCATGGAAAGACATTAGAATTAATTGCAGAACAGTCTCAAACCCACAAGTATGCTATAAAAAAAATATTATTTTTAAATGTTATTTCTAAGTTAATATTGATCCCAGGACTCGAGGGATTAATACATATCACGAAACCCACATGGTCTAAAACAGATGATCTATAGAGTGCTTGATGATTATGAGCCCGATCGGCAAATTTTACTTATTAGCACTAATTAATTTGTAGCCTCCTATTTCAGATTACGTGTAACTTCCATGTTTTACTGACGTCATGTTGACGGTCTCATTTACTATTGCCCGTGTCTTAGAAGTAAATTTTGGACTTACTTAAATATTGTCAGATCATATGATCCTGCCCCCTGAAATCAAACTTAAAAAGGCAGGGTTTACGAGCTAAGCCTTAAGGTCAGAATTTGCGAGCTGAAGTCAATAGAATACATCTAAACATTTATTTATTTTTAAAACACCCGCAGCCAAATGTATGTGTTTGAGGCATTTGTGAGCAGCTAATCCATTCTCCATGGCTTAATTCACCAAGTTTCCCTTCATGTTCTGAGATACAGCCCAGGATAAAGTCTGTTGTGTCACTATGTTATAACTAGTAGCGCCCAGCAACATCAACAAAACCCTGCCACTGTTTCAACAGACTTGCCTGACATCACATATCACAACAAACCAAAATGACATACCAAAATATTGATTGACAGCACTAGTTTGATCTATTAGAAATCCTAACTTTTAACCATAACAACAACCTCTATATATTATACATAATTAACATGCTTTAAAAAAAACAGCATATTGTAATATATCTTGGTTTGTTTTTCTTGTAAATATAGATATGTCCTTATATCTTTTTTATTTTCTTCTTTCACCTTCTTTTTAATGATTTGTAGCGTTTTCTAATCAGGAAATCAAACAATATAAAAGGAAAAACACTTATAAGTGCAATCAGATTAAAAAAAAGCTCACACTGGACTCACATTTGTATTTGCATCTATATGCACCTTCTATGGACACGCAATACGGTCTAACAGCCTTATTAAATTGCAATTCAGCCAATTGAATAGGGCTCTATATAAGCACATAGCATATTTTTTTACCGAAGTGTTTAGTTAGTGAACTTATATCCAAAAGCAAGGTCTTCACTAACTAAAAACTTCTGTAAAAAACTATGCTCTGTGTTTATATAGAGCCCTATTTAATTTGCCGATTCGCAATTTAATAAGGCTGTAAATGTCTTACACATCGGTAAAAACAAAGCTTTCAACAATCCTGGTTGTTGGTTCTTGTTCAATTATAGTCAGATGGTAAACAATTCCCTAATCTCAATTGTTAGAATGAAGACCTTTTTGTGAACCCACAATACCACCTCCTACGCGTTTCGTCTGAAAAGACTTCTTCAGGACTCTTTAAAATCAATTCATTTTTCGCTTTCTAAATTCTGTCTGTTGTGTATCAGATCTTTTTATTTGCAGCAGGTACATGTTGTGTCCATTCACAGACTAAAAGAGACCATGGTCCTCATTCAATTTGAATTTTGTCAATTGAATAGGGCTCTATATAAGCACATAACATATTTTTTGACAGAAGTTTTTAGTTAGTGAAAACCTTGGTTTTGGATAGAAATTCTAATTCTAAACTAAAAAGTTCTGTGAAAATTTTTTGTATGTGCTTATATAGAGCCCTATTCAATTGGGCAACTCGGAATTGAATGAGGCTCCATGTCCATGTAGCATGTACTGAGCGTAGAAGATATTTGTAAGTTTTATATTTTCTGTACAGCCACATTTCATCTGCACCTTTTTCTACCACAGCCCCCCCCATTTTCTCCCACTATTACCCGTACAGTCCTACTTTATACAGAATCCACTTTCATATGTCCCCAACCATGATCCATCCTCCCATAGTCCCAATATCAATGTATTTCTCTTGTCCTCTTAAGTCTCTCCCATGTCTCCCATCTAGGTAAAACGTTCTGTGCTATCTCTCAGTTTCTTTGTTCTTCCTCATATCCTGACATCCTTCTTCTTTTATCAGTCTCGTTGGCTTTCCCTAAGTTTCTTTCCCCCAAAAGCACACTAGGGGCCTCATTCAAATAAGATTTGGCCAATTGAATAGGGCTCTTTGGGCCTCATTCAATTGCGATTTGGCCAATTGAATAGGGCTCTAAATAAGCACATAGCATATTTTTTTTAAAGAAGTTTTTAGTTAGTGAAAACCTTGCTTTTGGATAGATGCCTACTAACTAAAAACATCTTTAAAAACAGATCACTATCCTCTATTCCAATTGATGCTGCCAACTCTTAGAGGTCATCAGATATAGTGACACAAGAACACAGTTTTCTTTTTGGTCTCCCCCTTACTCTGCCATTGATTTTCATTTTCAAGAGACTGTTTCAACATAAGTAAATACAGCTCATATCTTTATCCCACTCATCCAGGAGTCTAATCATTTTACAAAGACCACATGTCTGTCATCTTTAACGCAAAACTGCATGGTTAAAGACTGTAATTATTCATTTGAGCTGGGTCCAGGACTGTTCCTCTCCCTCTAGTCTTTCCATGCTTCCTCCTCAGTCTCTAGTCCCCCTTAATATTCTCTCTGTGCTTTCCCTTCATTCCTCCTGGTTATCCCTTGGTGAATATGCCATTAAAGTGAGATACAAATGCGTTTGTAATAATAGAAGTCAAGTCCAGACACCAGATTTATTTTGGGATATATACACATTTCATATAATTTCATATAATTCTAAAAAGCACGGAAATTCATTTTACATATTGTAGCAGACCCTGAAAAGGCATATAGTTTAAGTAATACAGTGAAGCCTTAGTACTCGTCTACCTCGAAACTCGTCAAATTTGGTATTCAATGCAGTTTGACAAGGAAAAATGCCTCACGCTCGCCATTTCCTTGGTACTCATCCCGCTTGTATTAGTCAATTTACATTACTCCTTATGGGAACGCTGGTATGTGTCCTTTTCGCCATTCACCGTACCTTCTGGAACCAATTAATGACGAGTACCAAGGGTCCATTGTACTTTATTTAAAATAATAGAAGCTTCAGAAGAGATAAATAGCAAAGGTAATGAAGAAGTGGAATCCAGAAAGGGGCTGAGGAGCTTGATTTGGACCAAAGTCCACCTACTGACTACCCCTGCTATGTGTACTCTCTCCCCTCTAGTCTCTCAGGTCTTCAGTCCAGTTACACTATCCCATCCCACTGGGCTGTGGCTGAAAGTATGCACCTCAAGGCCTGTTGTTGTTTTCAGTCTCAAGTTTATATTAACTGCCTCCACCACAGAGTGACCCTCTCTGTCTCTTTTTCTATTACAGACCATCTCAGAACCTGCATTTGGGTTTGTCTTGTTTGATTATCTTCTCTCAGGCAATGGAGAACAACAGAGTGAGTGTCAGAAGGAACAGACATAGAGTGAGACTGAGTATCCTCTGCCACTGTGACTATCCAGGAAAAATCACAGGCCCTGCTTCACTGGCCGTGTGATGGAGAGCTGTAAGAGTCAGCACTGGTGCTCCATGTGTGTTACAATGCAATGTACTCTGTTTTATTATTATATCTAAATATACTCCTTTTTAGAACCAGTGCTTGTATCTATTGCACATGCATCGAAATGTGATCCTGCAGTGCCCTCTGCTGTTTGTCTCATTAATTACAGTTCACACATCTGGCATCCCTATTACAGATGGCTGATACACATGTGATTTACACAGGGCACACATAAACATCTATCTATCTATCTATCTATATATCTATCTATCTATATATCATTTGATGGAGGTAGTTGTCACCTGGGTAGGAGGATGTCATCTGCTGGAGGTTTAGTAGCCATCTGAATAGCAGTTTGTCAACCGCTGGTGGTGCTAGTCTTCTAGGGAGGAAGGTGTCATCTACTGGATGTACTAGTCACCTGTAGAGTATAGTGCAATGTGCAGGAAGACTAAGTCACCTGAGGAGAAAGTGACACCTGTTTGAGACCATAGTCATCTGTGGAGAAGGGTGCCACCTGCTGAAGACCCTAGTCACCTGGTGAGGAAGGTGTAATCTGCTGGAGGTACTAGTGACCTAGGGAGAAAGGTATCATCTGTTGGAAACCCCAGTCTGCTGGAGGTACTAGTCACCTGTAGAGTATAGTGCAATGTGCAGGAAGACTAAGTCACCTGAGGAGAAAGTGACACCTGTTTTAGACCATAGTCATCTGGGGAGAAGGGTGCCACCTGCTGAAGACCCTAGTCACCTGGTGAGGAGGGTGTAATCTGTTGAAGGTACTAGTCACCTGGGGAGGAAGGTATCATCTGCTGGAAACCCCAGTCTGCTAGAGGTACTAGTCATCTTGGAGGAAGATGTCATCTGCTGGAGGTAGTAGTCACCTGGGTAGGAGGATGTCATCTGCTGGAGGTTTAGTAGCCATGTGGGTAGCAGGGTGTTATCCGCTGGAGGTGCTAGTCTTCTGGGAAGGAAGGTGTCATCTGCTGGAAGTGGTAGTCACCTGGGTAGGAGAGTGTCATCTGCTGGAGGTTTAGTAGCCATCTGGGTAGCAGGGTGTCATCTGCTGGAGGTACTAGTTGTCTAGGGAGGAAGGTGTCATCTACTGGGGGTACTAGTCTTCTGGGGAGGAAGGTGTCATCTGCTGGTGGCCATATTGAATTAAGGAGGAGAATATCATCTGTTGTAAGTGTTAGTCATCTGGGAGGAAGGTTTTATCCACTGGAGGTCCTTGTCATTTGAAAGTAATGTGTTGAGTATCAAGTCAAGTTCCTCAAAAGAGCCTATTAATTAATATGACTCTTCAGTGGTCATTTAAGGCATCACACCTCATCTCATCATCGTTGTAAGCTACCCTCTATTATCTAAACTAACATATTGTATTCACAGTATTAAAATGTTAGGTGTATAAAGTAGCTGTGAACTGGGCAAAAAAACTGTTCAAATGTGTCCAATTTTTTATCATTTATTTAAAAGGCCATGATTAATACAAAAAAAAGGGAGCTAAAAATGGCGCTTGTCAACTGTTGACCTTGCTGGTCAAATGCTCAAGTGATTCATATCTGACCACCAGGATCAATAGACCCATCACTTCAGCTACTGTTTTGTATTTTATCAGCACACTCAATTCTAGATAGATTGTAGCCTCCATCAGGTAAAAGATCACAAATCTTAAGACAGCATTTGTGCTGTTTAAAATGTTTATAAGACAACACAGCAGCGTATACTTATGGAGACATTGTAACTGGATGCGACTACACATGTTTTTCAAAAGACCTTCAGCTCTGTCATGTATTGACATTTTCTTGGTGACTCATTCATTGTAAAATTGGACAATAGGTTCGAATGTTGACAACATTTATCTCTCAGACCATGTTGTTGCCAAACTAGAATGTCAGTTATAATCAGAAGATTTAAGACTCTGCAGATTTTGCCAAATTTATGGTCAACCTGTTGAGTGACTGAAGTATAATTATTGCTGATCATCAAGAGAACCCCTATGTTTTTTAGCTCTCAAAATTGTTATAAGGGACCACCTTATTACAGAAATAAACACAGAAAAAAATACAGAATCTTCAATGCCGGACAGCCCCCTACAGAAATAATATATACGGTATATATATATATATATATATATATATATTACACACACACATAGATACAGAGGCAGGTGGTAAGAGAGACTGTCTGGAGCATACAAACAGTATACAGACAGTAAAACTGTGAGACCTGAGAAGAAGTTCAGTCTGAACTGAGAGTCAAGAGACATCACCTCTACACCCTGAAGCAGGCCCCACAGAGCAGACAAGCATTCAGGCCTGTATATTCGAGGACATTATTTTTTACTAGCGACTTGCCCGTCAATAATGACGGAAATAACATTTGAAGACTGGCAATGCTGTTTGCCGCACAATGCAAGGCCCTTTGCGGGCCTTTGTCACTCATTGCGTGCTTCTCCCACTGTCTACTTTACAGGCCTCTCGATGAGCCTTTGATGCTCATTGCAAGCTCATTGCAAGTCTTGTGTGTCTCGCAATGATCTTCAAAGGCCTATGGCCTTTGGCGCTCACTGCCAGCCTTTTTCAAAGTCTTGTGGGCATCACGATGTGCGCCTTTGGCTCTCATCGCGAGGCCCGCAGTGAGCGCCAAAGGCGCTCATTGCGCATGAGCAAGCCCGTAACTTTAAACATATCATGACCGGCAATTCGTAACTACCACAACTATATATATGATTAGTTTTGTCAGTGAGGGAACTGCAGCTACTGTTTAGTCAGTGCTTCAAAGAAGCTAGGTTTTGTTTTGCATTTATTTCTGTTGTATGCTGAAAAGTTATCCAGGAAAAATCTGTTAAAACATAAAAAGGTCTCCAGAGTACTCCATTGTGGTGCTGGAAACTAAGGCACTGAATCCCTGACATGGCAGTGACCTGCCACAATATATATATATATATATATATATATATATATATATATATATATATATATACACACAATATAGGAGGGGGGTTCTGCCCCGGGGCCCTTCTTTCACTAGCTCCCCCACTCATAATTATATAGAAATTATATTTGTAATATATGTATTTTATTTTTATCCCCAAGCTTCAGCCCTCCCTAACCATCCCCTGCACCTCTCCCAGTGCTCCCTACGTCCCCACAGGAGCAGTTAAACTGTTGACAGGATAACTTGTCACTGGCAGTGGCTGCATTGTGACGGGTTAACTTGTAATTAGCAGTGGTAGTACTGATCAGTTTTGTGATTATGTTGATTGTCTTTAAATCATCATTGGATATTGTGGTAAGTTTTAGGTCCCTCCGAACATCATGAAATTAAGTGGCTGACTCTTGTGTCACTGACAAGCTATTGGTGGCAACATCCATTGGTAAAGATGAAGTAAATCATTTTTACATTTGTCAACGTTATCTCAGTTAAGGTGACATAGTAATAGTCTGGTTTTGCCAAAAATTCACATATAAATAAATATAGATACTTACAGGCCCTAGATAAAGAGAATTAGAGTGGGAGCTCCTTTATAGATAATTTATGGTTTAGAATACCTTTGTTTCAGGCAGTCATCTAATACTTCTACTCAAATGTTTTTAGAACAACAGACTGCCGTTATACATGTACTTTACAACACTGCTCGATGTGGGACCTTTGCTGTGTCACTTGAAACTTAGGGTCCAGAGAGATGTTATTAGATAATACAATGGCGGCTCCCTGCACACATATAACATATAACAGTTAATAAATTAAAGTTTGTATTTTGTATTTTTTTTTTATTTCTTAATTTTGCCCATTATCTAATTCTTCAAAAACATATGCTTTAAGTATGTTTTTTGTAGTGATTCTCTTAAAGTGGGCATTGATTCATATACTGTATACTGAAAAATCCATTAGCTCGGAGAGATTTATCTTAAAATCATTATCAGTGAGTGATATTTATCACTAAGTCACTATCACTGAGGCTTTTATGTCTGTGTTACTAGAATTGAGAGGTATTTCTCTAAATAATTAGCAGTGGGATATATTTATCTTTAAATCAGTAGCAGTGAGTGATAATATCTCTAAATCATTAGCAGTGAGTGGAGCGATATGGAGCTTTACGAGCCCCTCACTGATTTTATTTACTGGTAGGGATGGAGCACCTGAAGGAAAAAGTGATTGATCTGAGACCGCCATTCTACTGATCAAGCTCTGAGGATCAAGATACAGATGCTATTAAAGGGCAAGCTCCAAATAAAATGAAGATTATTTTATATTAAAGATCACTTTTAGAGAAGAATTACTGTGTATGTAAAAGTTCTGAAGCCTGCTTTGTTTGCAGGTTACTCCTCCATGTTTGATAAGAGCTTAAACTGGCATCTTAAAATTGATTTTTGTCACTGATGCTGAGCTCTGTGAGTTGATTAGGTCAAAAGTTCAAGAGCCAGTTCAATATACAACCAACTTGCACCTGAGTTCCAAGTGGTGAGAGTTATATGCATGTTCCTCAGCAACTCACATCTCCTATATACAGAGGACTTTAAAGGTAACTGCTAAAACTTTTATACATATAATTTAACTCTTATAAAACCAGCTTGTGTTAGACTCGCTGGCAGGGAGGCGCGGAAGACACACAGAGATTTACCGCGGATTAGGGTAAGAGAGGGGGTCCTGGTGAGGGTGAGTCCAGGGGGACCTAGGTTGCACCAATTTATATATTTATATATATATATATATATATATATCTAATAAACATTCATTTAAATTATGTATATATATATATATATATATATATATATAGAGAGAGAGAGAGATAGATATATATATACTAGCGACTTGCCCATCAAAAATTACAGCAATAAAATTTGAAGCCTGACAATGCTGTTTGCCACAAATTGTGAGGCTCTCCCCCTCTCACTTGCTGGCCTCATTATGACCGCCTTTGGCGCTCATCGCAGGCCTTGCAATGAGCGCAAGTCCATAACTTTGTCACTCATGGTGGGCCTCTCCCTCCCCTGTTTCTCCTTCCCCCCCTCTCCCTCCCGTGTCTCCTTTCCTCATCTCCCTTCCGTGTCTCCTTCCCCCATCTCCCTCCCGTGTCTCCTTCCCCCTTCCCCTTCCCCTGTGTCTCCTTCCCCCATCTCCCTCCCTGTGTCTCCTTCCCCCCTCCCCTGTGTCTCCTTTCTTCCCTGTGTCTCCATTCTCCCTCCCTCTCCCTCCCGTGTTACTCTCCCCTCTCTCTCCACTGTGTTTCTCCCCCTCCCTCCCGTGTTTCTCCCCCCCTCTCCCTCCCCTGTGTCTCCTTTCTCCCTCCCTCTCCCTCCCCTGTGTCACCTTTTTCCCTCTCCCTTCCCGGTGCCTCCTTTCTCCCTCTCCCTCCCCTGTGCCTCCTTCTTCCCTCTCGCTCCCCTGTGTCTCCTATCTCCCGCCCTCTCCCTCCCTTGTGTCTCCATTCCAGCCCCTCTCCCCTGAGCAGAAGGCTCATTGCAGGCCGCAAATGGGCTGCATTTGCGGAGGTGGACATAAACTGCAATGAGCCAAGGGCTCATTGCAGGCCGCAACTGCGGACCTAGCGAAGCACAAGTGTCCCCATTTGCAATGGCGGAGGCTCTACGGCGCCTCAATCTCGGTAAAAAAACAACCCAGAAAAGCGTGACTGAAAAAAAAAGAAAACGGGATGAGGAAATCGGGACACAAAAATACGAAGTTAACGGCCAAAACGCATACATCCAAAAACAACAAAAACAATGAAAAATAAAAACAAAACATAACAAAAAATCACACCGCACAGGGGCAGCCAGGACATCTGGGAGTGAGGTTGCACGCAAATTAAAGTTGAATTGAATGAGTTTCGGCACTTGAAAATCAGCTAAGCGAGAAAAAGAAAGGCGTGCGAAAAAAATGAAAACAAGGCTATACGACCCAAAACAGTGCGAATGACATACAAATTTTACAAACAACAATTAAGAGATCTTAGGGGGAAAAAAAACCTCGGGACTAAGAAAAAAAAAGAGGTCGCAAAAATACGAAGTTAAAGCCCGAACCGCGCACATCCAAAAACACGAAAAGCAAACCAACATAAAAATACAACATAAAACAAACATCACACACAGCACGGGGGGACAGCCAGGACATCTGGTACTGAGGTTGCATGCCAATTTAAGTTGCATTTAAGCAGTTTCGGAACTTGAAAATTGCCTAAGCGACAAAACAAAATGGCGGATGAAAAAAATTAAAACGAGGCTAAAGGACACAGAGCCACGAAAATCACCGTCAGGCACGTACTAGGTACCCAGGAACGTAGGAGATACAAAATATACCATTACAACAGACGGAAAATGCTCGCGAGCCAAGTAACACATAGAAAAAAAACGCCAATTTAAAAACCCTAACTTGCAAATAATAACATTAGGTTTGGCCTCAGGCACGCAGCCTATTTACACTGCACACTTGCAACATTGCTGACACTTTCTCCTCAGATGATCAACATTCCAACTGTACATTTTCAGATGCAGGAAAATACAAATCGAGTATTAGCTCTTCAGGATATTGATTGCTGCATATTAAATATAAATAGGCAAAATATATTAATTTATTAATTCATATTACTTTATTAATTCACTGTACGCACATGTTTTTATATTTTACACGTATATAAAAGACGTATATATATCTGTCTTTGCGATGAGTGCCAAAGGTGATCGTTGCAAAGCAGGACACTTGAAGTACACGAGGGAAGAGGCTCACAATGAGTGCCAAAGGCGCTTGTGGTGCTTTGCACCAGGACCCAAGCCTGTAGGACCGGTGCTGCCCCCATTTAAATTAACGTTTTGGATATATCCTGTTATGTTGTCGGGACAGGACCGCCGCTGCAGTGCGGCCACCAACCGATCGATGGCGCTGACTATATTTTGCAGCGCTGACGAAATGTGAGAGAAGTTCTTATAATTAAAATGTTATCCTAACCCTTGAACTAACCCCTAACCTTAACAGTTTACCTAAGCCTTAACTCTATCGGCGGCGCCATCTAGTGGATGGTCACCACCATTGCTGCTGCCTTGTGCTGCGCCAGCATGCACCAGCATAACAGGATAGGACCAACATTTTTATTATATTCCCTCTCTTTATTATATATTTTTTATATAGATAAAAAAAAGAAAGGGAGGCTGTCTATTTCGTAGCCGCACACAGGCAGAATACTGGGGTTGAATGCTGCGCCACAGGACCACCTGGTGGTGAAAAAAAGTTACTGCAGGCAATGAATCCCGCTCTCCCTCTTCCAATAAAAAATGAATCCCCCTCTCCCTCCAATAAAAAAATAATCCCCCTCTCCCTCCAATAAAAAAATAATCCCCCTCTCCATCCTCCAACAACCGACCTGCTCTTTGCCTCCTCGTGCGTGTTTTCTTCTGCAAGAAGAAATTATTTTCTTCCAATAAAGCATTTGATGTTGAAAGCAGTGCAGTTAGATAATGCATATATTAACCCCTTGTTGTGATGTAGGAAGCTGCTATTATACCCTATACATCTTCCAATTATAATTGTTTATTTTCACCATACTGGTGAGCAATATCTTTGTTATTAAGTAAGTTTGCGAGTTTTCAATCTTGTGTCAGTGCCTTGGAAACAAGCTCTATGTGCATTTGATTTTATGCTCAAAAACAGGGCCCTCCGTTCTTTACAAGGTGTTTAATTTGTTTTCTGCTATGTACTCAACCCCTGTACAGCGCTACGGAATATGTTGGCGCGATATAAATAAAGATAATAATAATAATAATAATAATTAAGTATGTACCAATAAGGGTTGCATTTATATCACTTACTAATAACTACCTACATCTACAGTGATTATTGTTATTTTTATTACAGCAGGCTTTCTTATTTAATCACTTTGGGCCTCATTCAATTGCTAATTCACCAATTGAATAGGGCTCTGTATAAGCACAGAGCATATTTTTTTTTACAGAAGTTTTTAGTTAGTGAAGACCTTGCTTTTGGATAGAAGTTCACAAACTAAAAACTTCTGTAAAAAAATATGCTCTGTACTTATATAGAGCCCTATTCGATTGGCCAAATAGCAATTGAATGAGGCCCCTAGGGTGTCACTACTTATCGTGCCAGGAATTCACTCTGATTGAGTCGTGAATCAGCATGTTTAAAAGCTGGCAATCAAACATTATGGGTATTTTACATTTCCTTTAAAGGGACTCTTTGGAATTTTGTATTTTTGATTTATTTCAATAGTTCTACAAAGTTTGTTTAAATAATTTTATCCTCCTCAATGTACATTTTATATAATTACATTCTGAATATAGTTTTATGAAGCCAACAGTCTAACAGCCTGTTAGCTTCTGGAACCACTTAATTTATTCCTTGTATTCCTGAGTGCTGCAGTAATGTGACCTACATTCTGTCTAGGCTAAAATAAGGTCACACTAACAGGGGAGGAGGTTCATACTCAGGGCCTCATTCAATTGGGATTTGGCCAATTGAATAGGGCTCTATATAAGCACATAGCATATTTTTTTCCAGAAGTTTTTAGTTAGTGAACTTCTATCAGAAAGCAAGGTCTTCACTAGCTAAAAACTTCTGGAAAAACAAGATGCTATGTGCTTATACAGTGCCCTATTCAATTAGCCAAATCGCAATTGAATGAGGCCCTCAATATTTAATGTGTGAAGGATCTGCAAATTGACAATTTAAAATTATTTCGTCAAATGAAAAACAAATGAACAGTGAAAGATATGCAAATGCTATTTTTTTATATAGTAAAGCTGCAGTATTATTTTTGTAACTGATTAAATAAAATGCTAATAATGTAGAAAAAATATGAGGTAATTCAGCTCTAGGTGGTGACCCTTGTTCTAGACCCCTGGGGAAATAAATATGAACATAGAATGATGTGACCCCCACAATGATACAGCAATAGCGTATTAGTGGGGTTTCTAACATTGTTGGGTCATTGTGAGGTCTTCTTCTATGCAATAATGGACAAGGGATGTGGCTTCTATGTACAACAGAGAGATAGCCAGAGAGTTTTATCTGACACGAAAATAGAAAATAATAAGCTATTTTTCTTAAAGGACCAACATACAATGAAGATATATATATATATATATATATATATATATATATATATATACACAAGTATACTAGCTACTTGCCTGTCAACAATGACGGGAATAACATTTTAAGCCTGGCAATGCTGTTTGCCACCCAATGTGAGCACCCCCGTCTCCCTCTGTTGTGTCTCATTGCCCCCATCTCCCTCCCTTGTGTCTCATCCCCCCCATCTCTCTCCCTTGTGTCTCCTTTCCCCCCTCATCTACGTCCCTTGTGTCTCCTTTCCCCCCTCCTATCCCTGCCTTGTGTCTCCTCCCCCCCTCCTCTCCCTCCTTTGTATCTCCTTTCCCCCATCTCCCACCCTTGTGTCTCATTCCGCCCGTCGCCCTCCCTTGTGTCTCATCCCCCCATCTCTCTTGTGTCTCATTTCCCCCCTCCTCTCCCTCCCTTGTGTCTCATTTCCCCCCTCCTCTCCCTCCCTTGTGTCTCCTTTCCCCCTCCCCCCTCTCCCTCCCTGTGTCTCCTTCCCCCTCTCTCTCTCCTGTGTCTCTTCCCCCCTTTCCCTCCCCTATCTTCCCCCCTCTCCCTCCCCTGTTATCCCCCCTCTCCCTCCTGCCGTCCCCCCCTCTCCCTCCCCTGTCTTTCCCCCCCTCTACTCCCTCCCATGTGTCTCTTTGCCCTGCTCTCACTCCCCTGTGTCTCTTCCCCCATGTGTCTCTTCCACCCTCCCCCCGTGTCTCTTCCCCCCTTATCCTGCTCTTTCTCCCTTTCCACCCCTTATCTTCATTCTCCTCCCTCCTTATCCTTCTCCTCTCTCCTTAACCTCCTCCTCCCTCCCTCCTCCTCTCTTTCCCCCTTTCCAATTGCCCCCTCCTCTCCCTCCAATTACCCCCCTTTCCCCTCTCTTACTTTAATCGGATGAGGTCCTGCTGCTTTTCCCCTCCCTGCAGCGCGTCTTGTGGCTGTGTCCGGAACCGGTATATGCTAATGACGTGACATGCTAATGACGTGACGTCACATGCGCATGCCGGGTGAGACACAACCAGGAGCTCAACTGAATAAATTAAGAGAGGGGGAAAAGGAGGTAATTGGAGGGAGAGGAGGGGGTAATTGGAGAGGGGGAAAGAGAGGAGGAGGGTAAGGAGGGAGGATGAGGGAAAGGAGGGAGGAGACACAGTGGGCCTGCAGCTGGGGGTGATGCGAGCCTCTGGGGTGAGGAGCCCTTGTTGGGGTGAGGAGCCTTGAGGAGGAGGATGAGCCATGGGGAGAAGGAAGGGGACCCGTAATGAGCGGAGAAACCGCCATGCGCCACAGCTTGACCAATATTTCAGCGTTCTGAACAATAGTGAGATCCACAACTATATATGTGATATAAATACATATATATATATATATACACATATATAGTTGTGAGCAATACAAGTTGCTGCTAATGCTTGCGGGCCCGCTGCAACTGCGGCCCTCGCGCTCATTCCTACAACCATGTACGACTTAGGCGGTGAGCGCCGAAGGTGCTCACTGCGCTGGTGGAGATGAGCGCCATAGGTGCTCATTCCTATGACCCGCAGTACTACACATCAACAGAAATCTCAATTACACAATTCAGAATGCGAAACCCGTCGCAGTTTGAAAAAAATTGCGTGGAAAAATTACGGCCCGTAACGCATGCAAAAAGAAAAGCGGGACTTAGAAAAAAAAATTCAACCCGCGGCACTTAGAAATAAAATAATACAAGGTCCAAAAAATACAAATTGTCCAAAAAAAGTTAACAGCCGAAGTGCGCACATACAAAAACACAAATAATTTTTTTTAAAAATCTAAAAAAAAAATCACACACAGTATGAGGGGAACCACGACGTCTGGGAGTCAGACACAACAATTTAAACACAATTTGCAGAGTTTCAAAATACTCAAAAATCGCCTAAGCGACAAAAAAAATGGTGGCCGAAAAAAAAGAAAAGGAGGCTACACGACCCCTAAACACGTAAAACACCACCAAGCACATAACACTTTTACACAGGAACGTACGAGGTATAAAATTCACTATTAGGGAGAACGGAAAATGTTCCACACCTGCGTAACACATACACAATCGCCGCCATTTTACAACAATAACTTTAACATTACCATTCCAAAACGCCGAATTACACAGCTACACAAACTGTCCTCGCGCACGCAGCCTATTTACACTGCACACTTCACACATTGCTGACACTTACACCTCAGGGCCCTCATTCAATTGCAATTTGGCCAATTGAATAGGGCTCTAAACAAGCACATAACATATTTTTTTTAATAAGTTTTTACTTAGTGAAAACTTCTTTAAAAAAATATGTTATGTGCTTATTTAGACCCCTATTCAATTGGCCAAATTGCAATTGAATGAGGGCCAATGAGTGCAGAGGGTGCTCAGAGGAGCAAAAGTACACCAGGGAAGAGGCTCGCAATGAGAGCCAAAGGCGATCAGCACGGCCCTTGCAATGAGCGCCAAAGGTGCTCAGACCACCAAAAGTACACGAGCGGAGAGGATCGCAATGAACGCCAAAGGCGCTCAGTGCGGGGCTCACAATGAGCGCCGAGGGTACTCAGAGAAGCAAAAGTATACCAGGGGAGAGGTTCGCAATGAGCGCCAAAGGCGGTCAGCGCGGGGCTTGTAATGAGTGCCGAAGGTGCTCAGACGACCAAAAGCCTTACATTGTGTGGCAAACACCATTCCCAACCTTATAATTTTATTGAACGCCATTTTTTGACGAGCCCTGCAATGAGAGACTTTGCCGCTCATTGCCATTTTTGGCAAGCCACACCTTTCCTGCTTTGCAATGTTCCGTTCGGCACTCACTGCGACCTCAACGATGAGCGCCTTTGGCGCTCATTGCGACCCTCTCCCCCTGTGTACTTTATAGGACTGTGTAGTTTAGGGATCTATTGCCTTGGGTTAAGTGTTACTGCCTTGGGTTAAGTGTTGCATTAAGTCTTAGTGCTTAGGTCTCGTATTTACGTCCTTCATCCTCTTTTTACGTCCTTCGGCCTCGTTTTTGTCTTGTTAAATTTTTTTCGGCTGACATTTTTTTTCTTGCTTCAGTGAATTTTGATCGTGAAAAAAGGCACAATATGCCTCAAATTAACTTGCAACGTCACTCACAGACTCCCTGGCTCTCCCCCTGCACTGTGTATGAGCGTGTAAGTTAATTTGAGTCATATTTGTGTATTTTTGCAGGTCTTTCCAGTTCGGCGGTTCGGCCATTAAAGTTGTATTTTTGCAAAAATATGCTCTGTGCTTATATAGAGCTCTATTCAATTGGCCAAATCGCAATTGAATGAGGCCCTAAGTCAGTTACACTAAAATATATTATTGTTGGTGTAACTGCCTGGCCCAGGGCTTGGGACCTTGTATTAGCTTCAGTTGCGTTCATTGGGCCTCATTCAAATACTACTTGACCAATTGAATAGGGCTCTATATAAGCACAGAGCATATTTTTTTACAAAAGTTTTTAGTTAGTGAAGACCTTGCTTTTGGATAGAAGTTCACTAACTAAAAACTTCTGTGCTTATATAGAGCCCTATTCAATTGGCCAAATTGCAATTGAATGAGGCCCATTGAAACTTTGCAGACAACCTAGCGAGAAGATCTACAGCCTTATTAAATTGTGATTCGGCCAATTGAATAGGGCTCTATATAAGCACATAGCATATTTTTTTTACAAAAGTTTTTAGTTAGTGAACTTCTATCCAAAAGCAACGACTTCACTAACTAAAAAATTTGCAAAAAAAATATGCTATGTGCTTATATAGAGCCCTATTCAATTGGCTGCATCGCAATTAAATAATGCTGCTAGTTAGTATTATCATTAATAACTTTTACAGCTAATGCCTTATAATAGCAGTATTCAACACTCAATTCATTTTTAAAGATCAGGATATCAGACTCCAGTTGAGTTTTTGTCTCCACACTGATAAGGTCAATAACGGAAAGGTGGGTAAAAGCAGAGTCTGATCTTTGATAGGAAGTTTAATATTAGGAAATGTATTAATGATCAATGCGTAATTAACACATCTAGCTCATGTTGTTACAATGGTCTATTAATTGTATGTGACCCTCCTGATTTGATCAAGTAAGAAATCAACAATTGTGGCTTCCAGTGCTACATAAAATTTTATTTAATAGTTAAATTTTTTTTTTTTACAAAATATTGTGAATGTTATAGTATGCTCTTTTATATACATAGGGCCTCATTCAATTGCGATTTGGCCAACTGAATAGGGCTCTAAATAAGCACAGAGCATATGTTTTTACAGAAGTTTTTAGTTGGTGGAGATCTTGCTTTTGGATAGAAGTTCACTAACTAAAAACTTCTGTAAAAAACATATGCTATGTGCTTATATAGAGCCCTATTCAATTGGCCAAATCGCAATTGAATGAGGGCCTTAGTAAATATGGGATCTCTGTACCTATCTTTGAGTTCTATACAATTACTTTTTCCTGTGGGCCGTCATTTCTTTGTTTGCTTATGGCTGGGGTCTCCAAACTCGGTCCTGGATGGCCGCACCCAGGCCTGGATTTGTGTATATCTCTGCTGCGCACAGGTGAGTCATTTGCTTCTTCAGTCATCCTGATTGACTCACCTGTGCACAGAAAGGAAATCCTGAAACCCAGGCCTGGGTGCTGCCCTCCAGGACCGAGTTTGGAGACCCCTGGCTTATGTGGTTTCTTACCTGGCAAAGAACCTAATGACATGTTTGCAGTCCCCTCATTAAGCATTTTCAGTACACATAAATAGAAATCTTGGTCCTTTCCCTCTTCACCATTGCAAAATCTGACAGCTGCATTTCCGCCTCCGGTCGACAGATGGCACTGCCAATTTTAGCATATAAGGCGCGCCGACAGAAGAGGCCTTGAGCTATGAGAGGTGCGCCCGAGGTCCTGGGGGGCCGAGTGCCCGCGCCTAACATAGCGATGGCCTCGCTGTCGATTCAGCTCTGTCGAGTTGCGCCACGTCGGAGGGGAAAATAGTTCTTTGTCTTCCCTGGAACTTGATGGTGCCCGAAAACTCACAGCGCCCTCTGGCACCTGTAACTGCAGCTGTCAGCGCTGCAGAAGAAATGCGCAGGCAAAGAGGGATAGATCCGAAATCTTGAGGGGAAAAAAGACACTGTTGCCATTCTATATCTACAGAATTAGACTAGGAGCTTTCCTGTTTTATCCCTGTCAGCAATGTTGTGCAGTGACCACTAGGTGGTGCAACAGTGGCATACCAAGACTTTCTTCAATTTGTTGTTAGAGTGAGGGCTAGACTAACTCTAGTAGTGCACTTTCAGCACTTCCCAGCTTACCTCTAGCATCAACTCAAAAATAATAAACAGATTTATTGAATAAATCAGTTTTATAATTAAATATAAAAATAGGGAGTTTAACCTACACAAAGAATTATTATTATACCTATATATTCCTCTTCAATGTTCCCAGGAAAATAGGGTCTGTGGTTATGAGTTAGAGTTGCATAGAACAGATATTAATATACCGGATCTTATTGCAACATTCTGGTCCTAAATAGGTTCTCTAAATACACACCAGAAAAAAAATACGGAGTTAATCACATACAGCATGGGTGTATATTGAACCCTTAAAGTCACATAAGTAGTGGATTCTAACATAGGGCCTCATTCAAATGCGATTTGGCCAATTGAATAGGGCTCTCTATAAGCACAAAGCATTTTTTCTTACAGAGGTTTTTAGTTAGTTAAGACGTTGCTTTTGGATAGAAGTTCACTAAATAAAAACTTCTGTAAACAAAAAAAATGCTATGTGCTTATATAGAGCCCTATTCAATTGGCCAAATCGCATTTGAATGAGGCCCATAATCTCTTACTAAAATTAACATATATGATTAAGTAATGTGGTATCTCCAAGACAATACGCATGTCAATCTCATGAAAGTATATAGGTATAAATAGGGAGCACACCTCAAAACTGTATATTACAAAATTAACCGCAGTTAAAACGTAAAATGCAGCTTAATCTTCTACAGATAGAAAGGTGAGTGATTATATCTTGGGACATTACCGATTATCTTCTAATGTGCTGCCGCAGTATCAGTTTACGTCCAGCCGGGACCTAGGCTCCCAATGCTGCTCTTGGTCGGCGAGCATGTGACATCATCATCAAGCGACAATCTCACTAGCAACGTATATTTCGTAGATTACTGAATGTTATTAACTCCGGTTTATTTTTCTGATGTATTTAGAGAACCTATTTAGGACCATAATGTTGCAATAAGATCCGGTATAATAGGTTACTTATGGTGACCAGGACTGGTATATACTATATTATTGGAGAAGGGTTGGATACATAGTTGCTCCGTTCTCTTGTGATTTTTATTACCTCTAGCATCAACTCACACAGTACTATATATATATATATATATATATATATACATAGTAATTAAGGTTGAAAAAAGACTTTCAGTCCATCAAGTTCAACCTGTTAAGATCTCCTCTGATCTGCAATATGCGGATTAGTTATTAATTAAATTATTGATTAAATAATTATTAATAGTATAGTATTGGAGAATGAATAAAGAGTTAGTCCATCAAGTTCAACCTTTTTAGATCTCTATTGATCTTTTTAATTTGGAATATTTATTATTATTGTTAATTGTTAATTATTGTTAATTGATCCAGAGGAAGGCAAACATAAAAAAAAAAAACCATTGAAACTTTGCCAATTGTCTCATAAGGGGAAAAAAAAGCAAAATTCCTTCCTGACCCCAGAAACTGGCGATCAAATTTCTCCCTGGATCAATATTCCTTGCTAGTTATCTAGGATAGCCTTGAATGCCCTCTTTATTCAGAAATATATCTAACCCCTTTTTGAAGTTGTCTATCGAATTCGCTGTCACCACCTCCTTTGGTAGAGAATTCCACAGTTTAACCACCCTAACTGTGAAGAACCCTTTTCTTTGTTTAAGGTGAAATCTTTTTTCCTCTAACCTCAAGGGATGTCCTCTTGTCAGTTGAAAATCTCTTGCTACAAAAAGTTCACTTGACAAGGCCTTATATTGACCCTGGATGTATTTAAATAACGTAATCATATCTCCTCTTAGACGCCTTTTTTCTAGCGAAAATAAGTTTAATTTTGCTAGTCTTTCTTCATAACTTAGCCCCTCCATTCCCCTTATTAGTTTTGTAGCCCTTCTCTGTACTTTTTCCAGCTCTAAAATGTCTTTTTTGTGAGGTGGTGCCCAAAATTGTACTCCATATTCCAAATGAGGGCGTACTAGAGATTTGTATAGTGGCAGAATTATATCTTCTTCCCTGGCTTCTATACCCTTCCTAATACATGCTAATATTTTATTTGCCTTTGCAGCCGCTGCTTGGCTTTGAGCGCTGTTACCTAGGTGGTTGTCCACTAGTACTCCCAAATCCCTTTCAATATCTGATACCCCTAGATTTGCTCCATTAAGATTATAGATTGCTTGGCTATTGTTCCTTCCCAAATGCATAACCTTACATTTATTTGTATTAAATCTCATCTGCCATTTAGCCGCCCATTTCTCTAATTTATGCAAATCCTTTTGTAGGGAAAGTACATCATTATCTGATTTTATTACCTTGCACAACTTAGTGTCATCAGCAAAAATGGAGACACTACATTCCAGTCCTACTTCAATGTCATTAATAAATATGTTAAAAAGGAGAGGACCCAATACTGAGCCCTGAGGAACCCCACTTATCACATTAGACCAATCTGAGTATGTTCCATTTACAACAACCCTTTGCTTCCTGTCTTTTAGCCAGCTCTCGATCCATGAGCAGATATTTACTGCAATTCCTGTATCCCTTAGTTTGCTCACTAGTCTTCCATGTGGCACTGTATCAAATGCCTTTGAAAAATCTAAAAAGACTACATCCACTGAGTTGCCCTGATTCAAGTTCCTACTAACCTCCTCATAAAAACTAATTAGATTGGTCTGACACGACCTTTCCTTCATAAATCCATGTTGACTGCTACCTATGATCCTGTTCAAATAGACATATTCTTGTATTCTGTCCCTTATTAACCCTTCTAAAAGCTTCCCAACTACAGAAGTGAGGCTCACTGGTCTATAATTCCCCGGATTTGCTCTAGATCCCTTCTTAAATATAGGTATCACCTCTGCTTTTCTCCAGTCATCTGGTAGAGACCCTGTAGTGAGCGAGTCTTTAAAGATTAGATATAATGGTTTGGCTATTACAGAACCCAGCTCCCTCAGTACCCTTGGATGTATTCCATCAGGACCTGGGGCTTTATTAACATTTATTTTCTCCAACCTCTTTTGTATTTCTTCCTGCGTTAACCAATTATTTAGTGAAGGTAGTGTAGCCCCATTATGTTGCAGTGTCCCAACCACTGGTACCTCCCTTGTGTAAACCGACGAAAAGAACCTATTTAGCTCATCTGCCTTTTCCTGGTCACTAATTATCAGATGGCCTGTGTCACATTGTAATGGTCCTATCGATTCCTTCCTGGCCTTCTTCCCATTAATATATTTATAAAATATTTTAGGGTTAGTCTTACTTTCCATTGCAACTGACTTCTCATTTTCTATTTTAGCCAGTCTAATAGCCCTTTTGCAAGCCTTGTTGATTTCCTTATAGTCACATAAAGATGCCTCTGTTCCCTCCTTCTTGTATAATTTAAATGCATATTTATTTTTCCTCATCATGATCTTTAAGTCATTGTTAAGCCACATGGGATGTGATTTACTCCTATTTATTTTATTTCCACATGGTACATGCTGATGAGTATGTTTATTTAGTAAGGATTTGAATGTTGTCCATTTATTTTCAGTATTCTTCCCTGTAAGTTCTTTGTCCCAGTCTATATGTTGTATTGCTGCCCGTAGCCCATTAAAGTTAGCCCTTTTAAAATTTAGAGTTTTTGTTGGCCCCTTACAACTTTGTTTTTTGTATTCAATCTCAAATGAGACTGTGTTGTGATCACTGTTCCCCAAGGGTTCCCCTATTTTTACATTTGATATTATATCAATATTACTTGTGATGACTAAATCCAAGATGGCCCCATTTCTAGTAGGTTCTTGTATTACCTGGGCTAGATAATGATCCCTGAGTGTACTCAAGAACCTGCTCCCCTTAGCTGAGCTGCTGGTCTCGTTTATCCAGTTTATATCAGGGTAATTAAAGTCTCCCATTATTAGAACTTGCCCATGCTTAGCTGCATTTCCAATCTGTAACAATAATTGTATTTCCTCACTTTCAGCTATATTTGGGGGTTTATAGCATACTCCCACCAATATGCATTTAGAATTAGCTCCTCCACTATTTAGCTCAACCCACAAGGATTCAATGATGCTGTTAGTGCCAGCATAAATATCTTCTCTAACTATAGGCTTAAATTCAGGCTTAACATAAAGACAGATCCCTCCTCCTCTTTTACCATTTCCCCTATCTTTCCTAAATAGGTTATAACCATCCAGATTAACAGTCCAGTCATGAGATTCATCCCACCATGTTTCCGTAATGCCTATTAAGCCCCATTTTTCTTGTACTGCTAATATTTCTAGCTCATCCATTTTCCCAGGCAAACTTCTTGCGTTTGCAATCATACACTTTATGTTGCTATGGCTCTGCTGATGTGAAGTGCCTGCCACTGTATTTGAGGCCCCTATTAATATCTCCCTACTTTCTATTGTAACCCTCCCCCCTTCTCCTCCCCCATGGGTAAATAATTCATCCCTTTCCCTCTCTACCCTATTTACCCCAATACTTCTATATAGTCCCTCCCCCCCCACCTACAAGTTTAAAAACTCCCCCAGCCGTTCTACCATCCTATTCCCTAGCACAAAAGCGCCCTCATCATTAAGGTGCAATCCATCCCTGCTATAGAGATTGTACCCAAGTGAGAAGTCAGCCCAGTGCTCTAAAAACCCAAAACCCTCTGCACTGCACCACTTTTTTAGCCACGCATTAACCTCCCTAAGCTCCTTCTGCCTCCCTGGGCTAGCACGTGGCACTGGTAGTATCTCAGAAAATACTACCTTGGAGGTCCTTGCTTTAAGCTTATTCCCTAATTCTCTAAAATCATTCTTTAGGACGCTCCATCTTCCACTAACTTTGTCATTGGTACCAATGTGTACCAAGACCGCCGGTTCATTACCAGCCCCTCCCAATAATTTATCCACCCGATCCACAACATGCCGAACCCGAGCACCCGGGAGACAGCAAACTGTTCGATTGCTGGGATCTGGGTGACAAATTACCCTGTCTACCTTCCTAATAATAGAGTCCCCTACCACCAAAACATGTCTGTTGTTCTGCCTATTCTGCCCTCCCTCTTCTCCAGTAGAGCTGTTCGCCCGGCTGTTAGAGGGAACAGCTCTATCTGGCATTGCCATTCCTGAATGGACATCGCCAACAGTTTCACTCAATCTGGCAAATCTGTTGTTGTTTGCCAACTCAGAACTGGCCTGCCTCCTCCTGTACCCTCTGATTCCCCTTCTAACTGTAACCCAGCTACCTCCCTGGCCATCCTCACTAGCCCCAGCTCCTCCCTCCATACTAGGCCCAGCTAAACTGTGCTCCGTGAGCACCAACTCCCTTTCCAGTGGAGCAATATCACTAAGTGCTGCAATTCTCCTCTCCAGATCTTCAATTTGAGCTTCCAAAGAGGCAACATGCTCACACCTGTCACAGAGGTATGGACCCTGGATCATCTGTTCCAGTAGTGCATACATTTGACAGGATGTACACTGAATAAGGTTGCCACTGGACTGACTCATAATTATTATTATTGTCTACGAAATTTCAGTGGGAAAAATAAAGAATATAATATAATATATTTATATAAAGTTTTCCTCCTTTGCACTATAAATCTGCCCTCCCTTTTCTTTGAAGGCCCTCCTTTTATTTAAACTCCTAGGCTTTTACTAGAATTGCACTTGATACTGAAAATGTTCGCAAGCTCACAAGTCCCCCTTCTCCGGTTTCTATTAACTTCTGCCTTCTCGCCTGGGCACAATTAGTGCACTCTGCAATTTATCAGCCTTTACTTGTAAGGTAAATCCACTTGTAAACAGGCCCCAAACCAGCTCACAAATCCTTTATCCTAGTTTAACAGTCAAGCCACACCCCTCTCACCTGGGCACACTAAGTGCACTCTGCAATTTTTCAGCCTTTACTTGTAAGGTAAATCCACTTGTAAACAGGCCCCAAACCAGCTCACAAACCTTTTATACAAGTTTAACAGTCAAGCCACACCCCTCTCACCTGGGCACAATTAGTGCACTCTGCAGTTTATCAGCCTTTACTTTTTAAGGTAAATCCACTTGTAAACAGACCCAAAATCAGCTCACAAACCTTTTATACAAGTTTAACAGTCAAGCCACACCCCTCTCACCTGAGCACAATTAGTGCACTCTGCAGTTTATCAGCCTTTACTTTTTAAGGTAAATCCACTTGTATATATATATATACATATACATACACAGGATGCAGATTGGCTCTTACAGATACAGGCTGCACATTGGCTCTTACAGATACAGGATTCAGATTGGCTCTTACACAGGCTGCAGATTGGCTCTTGCAGATACAGGCTACAGATTGTCTCTTACACAGGCTGCAGATTGTCTCTTACACAGGCTGTAGATTGGCTCTTACAGATACAGGCTGCAGAATGGCTCGTACAGATACAGGCTGCACAATGGGTCTTACACAGGCTGCACATTGGCTGTTACAGATACAGGCTGCACATTGGCTATTACAAATACAGGATTCAGATTGGTTCTCACAGTTACAGGATGCAGTTCCGCGGGGAGCCACAGGAGAGTCGAAGGGGTGCAGGAGAATCGCATGAGAGCCACAGGGGGCCCGCAGCAGGCCATGGCAGGTTTAGCTGCCCCCCTAAGCATGGGCCCTGGTGCCTTGCACCAGCGGTAGCTCCACCTCTGACTCTAGCCCTAACGTAAGGCTTGGCATGACACAGATGCAAAACCTAGTGGCCGCTGCACACCACTGCCAGCAGAGAGGAAACAGGAAAGGTCTTAGACTATTTACTCCTATGGAGTTAGAACTTTAAATAAGTATTTAAATGTACCTATTATATAACACTCTCCCTTCCGTTCTCTAACCAATACATAGCTGTGCGATTCTCAGAATACTGCCCTCCCTCCCTACCCCTCACTCACCCACCCCAACTCAGATTAAATTTATAGAGCCATGGAAAACACCTGCCTTCCTACTTGCAGATCAACACTAGGGGTCAGCCAGCATACTAATCTTTCACCTCAGACCCCTCTCCCTCTAAAATAAAACTATTTCTATCTTTCACTTTCTTCCTGACCCTTGCTATTCCTTATCTGTTACTGTTCTCCAGTTCTCTGCCCTTTAATCCCCTTTAGATTGTAAGTAGCGAGTTTCCAGTCTTGTAGGGTACTTTGGGATAAAGCACTTTTTATTAAGATTCTAAGCTCAAAACAGGGGCCTTCAACTTTTGAATTTGTTAAACTTATATTTCCCTTGTCCTTATCCCCTGTACAGCGCTATGGAATATGTTGGCGCAATACAAATAAAAGATAATAATAATTCAGGTCATGATGTCTTTCCTTATACATTTGTTTTTAGACCATGCACTATTTTAGTCGCTGTCCGTTGACTTGTTTCTAATTTGTTAAAATCCTATTTGAGGTACATGACCCATGCATGATCCATTCAGGCTAGTTGATGGAATAACTGACACGACAACTTGAGTTGGGAGAAACAACGGGCCACAGCTTTATTTAGACACAATATAAACAAACAACCATAACTTGTTTAGATGACTAATTTAGTCCTTCCTTCTGGGGGAGGAGCCCGGCCACGAACAGTGACCTCACGCTTTGAGCCCTGCCCAAAGCCCCAATGCTTATCTTTAAGCACGCCCTGTGAGGTGGGGCCAACGCCCCCTTAGGCCAGTGGGCCGGGCAACTCACCTCCCGCCGCACAGACATAAATTAACAATACACAACATACAATAGCCACTTCTCCGAATTCTTAACCAAAAATATATATTAATTTCAACATTTCTTATTTATATTATATATATTATATATACTTTTATTTTTTTTTTTTTTTTTTTTTTTTTTTAAAAGAATAAACCATAACATCTGTTAACAACAAAATACAGGGTGGGTGGGTGGGATTCCAGTCGGGAGACCGCGCTGCTGTGTTCAATGGCGCGAAACGGGCTTCCGACACGCCCCCCGACGCTCCTGATTGGCTAATAGCCTCACAGGCTCCGCTGGGTCACGTGACGCTACAGGCTGACCCAGGGAGCCTGTGCAGCCTCCGCGTCGTTCATGACCCATGCATGATCCATTCAGGCTAGTTGATGGAATAACTGACACGACAACTTGAGTTGGGAGAAACAACGGGCCACAGCTTTATTTAGACACAATATAAACAAACAACCATAACTTGTTTAGATGACTAATTTAGTCCTTCCTTCTGGGGGAGGAGCCCGGCCACGAACAGTGACCTCACGCTTTGAGCCCTGCCCAAAGCCCCAATGCTTATCTTTAAGCACGCCCTGTGAGGTGGGGCCAACGCCCCCTTAGGCCAGTGGGCCGGGCAACTCACCTCCCGCCACGGAGCATGCGAGGGACGCCTCCCGAGGCTGCGATCCCCCCCTGCTGGACATTAAAGCCAAAGCCCGCAAAACACTCTCCCTAAACTCCAACATCATCAACTCGTACCCTATTTCCGTAAGATGAACCTTATCCTTTGCGAAAAAATCATCTGCGCCGACCGGTTCGAAATCTTTATACCGGATGGCCGAGAAACCTTGTTTTCTCACAAAGCTCGCAATCTGCTGGTTTATCTTCTGTCTAGCCTTATCTAAACATACTGGGTCGCGAGCGTTACGCCATGATCTTCTCTTGATCATCTCAGACCAGATAAGGAACGTGCCAGGGAACTTCTTCACCCATTTCTCAATGTCTCGTCTCATCACCTTTAGCATTCGTCTCATGGAAACTGCCCCCAAATCGTTCCCGCCGGCATGAAAAATGATAAGACTGGGCTGCCCGTAACGCTGCGCGTACGTTTCCAAGATGCCGTTGAGCTGCTCCCAACGCAGACCCCGAATACCACACCACCTTACGCGTAAGTCCGTAACAGGAAAGCCCAGTTGTGCCTTTTCCTCGGTAACTGCGGCTAACCTATGGGCCCAGTACACGTAGGAATGGCCCACAATCCATAGTTGCTTCTGTTCCCCTGAAAGTAGAAAGCAACACCATTAAACCACTGCATTTGGCCGAACATAGGAACGAAAACGGTCTGAGTCCCACCTCCCGATGCGCTTTACTGCCGCGTCGGGCAACCCCAACCTAGCCGCTTCAGTGGCAGCTCCAATCCGAAAGGAGTGTGTCCCAAAGTCGGACTGCTTGAAACCGAGCCGGTGCAGTGCGCTTTTTAAAACTCTTTTAAACTGATACACAGACAGTGCCGTTCCATCGGCGTGGACCAGCAGCGAACACCGTCCCACCGGTCGCTGCTTAAGGTACTCCACTACACATGCATATGGGCAACACTCTGTGCCAACCTGATGCAGAACCACTTCTCTTCCTTTACCCACTTGGTCAGTCTTTGACCTCCGCAACCACAATACCACCGTACCTTCCCTGAGGCAGGTATCCACCAATTGCAGACCCCCCGAACCGTGTCTACTGTTCGCGACTAACTCCCCTATCCTAAACGCTCCAAAGAACGCCAGGGAAAAAGCCGTTCGGAAAAGTAGAGATTCAAAGGGATCCCTGCAAACCACCACCAGTTCCTGAGCCAATCTCAGCAACAGCGCAAATGTTATTGGCCGCCTACTATCTGGCCTTTGCGCACCGCTGAACATTCCGCGCACCACTTTGCGCACTAGAAACTCCTTAGTAAGGTCCCTCTGCCCAGCAAGCTTAAACATAAAAGCAAGCGCCGTGACCTGTCTCCCTACTACGGGTTTTGATTCGCCTTGCTCGGCGCACCGCAGCAGGTACCAAAGCAAGATCCCTACGCTCTTGTCCTCCGTCGTGGCACCACCTGCCAGTGCCACTAGGCTATCCCATTTAGCCCACACGCGTCTATAAGCGTTCCACGTCGCTGGGGCAACAGACTGTCTCACGAGTCTCGTTACCTGACAGCTCCAATCTCCCAGAGCTCCTCGGGGATGAGCTCCCCCAGGGCGTTCGCACGAGGAGCCAGCGCCCTGAAACGATCCTCCTGAAACCGAGAGAGGGCGTAAGCAATTCCGTTATTCACCTTTGTCACGTGTCTTGCTTGAAACCATATGTTCAAGCGAAGGCAACATAGCACAAGATGCCTAAGCAATCTAATCACTGGTACGGATGCCGCCGTGATGTTGTTCACGGCTTCAACCAACCCCTTATTACCCGAGTGGAAAATGACTCGCCTGTCCCTGAAACAAGGACCCCATAAGTGCACTGCTACCACCATAGGAAACAGCTCCAGGAATGTAGGGTTCAGCAGTAAACCCGCCTCTTCCCATTCCCCCGGCCATGCCGCAGCGAACCATCTCCCTTGGAGATACGCCCCACAACCGATCGGTCCAGAACCATCGGTGTGCAGGTCTAGCTCTGCGCTGGTGGTGCCCTCCTTTTGAAGGACCACCCGCCCGTTAAAGTCTGCAAGGAACCTTGCCCATACCTCTGCATCATCACGCATGGCCTTAGAGACTGTTAGGAAATGATGCGGCTTCGCAATCCCTACCGTAGCCAAAGACATTCGTCTACAGAATATCCGCCCCATGGGGATAATTCTGCACGCGAAATTCAACTTCCCCAATATTGATTGCAGCCGCCGGAGGGTCACCCTCCGTGCGCCCCGCAGCGCCGTAATCTCGGCTTGCATGTCCTCCACCTTCTCTAAGGGAAGACTGCACTCCATTTTGCAGGAGTCAATCCGAATCCCCAGAAAAGTCAATTGTTCCGTAGGGCCCTCCGTCTTATCATGGGCCAATGGTACCCCGAATTCTGTACAGATTTCGGTGAACACCTCCAGCATAAAACGGCAAGCGTCGTTTCTCGCTGGGCCAACAAAAAGGAAGTCATCCAGGTAATGGGTAACACTCTTGTACCCCGCCTCGATGCTCACAACCCACTGTAAAAATTTGCTGAAAGCCTCGAAGTAAGCACAGGATATCGAGCATCCCATGGGTAAACATAAGTCAATGAAGTAACTTCCGTCTACGAAGCACCCTAGCAACCGATGGCTTGTCGGGTGCACGGGGAGCAATCTGAATGCTGCCTCGATGTCCACTTTTGCCATAAGGGCCCCCTGGCCCTTCCTCCTCACCAAATCGACCGCCCGGTCAAATGACTCGTAAGACACAGTAGCCTGGTCTCTTGATATGCCATCGTTTACCGAACGGCCTCTGGGGTATGAGAGATGCTGGATCAGTCTAAATTTACCCTTCTCCTTCTTGGGGACCACCCCAAGCGGAGACACAACTAAACCCTGGATGGGCGGGGCCGCAAATGGCCCGGCCATCCTCCCCAATTTTACTTCATTAAGCACCTTAGCTTTGGCTACCCCTGGGAAATCCCTAGCCGACTTCAGGTTTGGGACAAGAAAACCTTGAATGTCGACCCCACATGGAATCCGGAATCCTTCTCGGAAACCGTCCTCCAATAGGCGCGCCGCTTCGGCGGTGCCTGCCAATTTACCGTAGCGCTTTAGCCACGGCAGCATGGCGGGGAGGCGTATGGGCGTCTTGCCCCTTTGCAGGAGGCTCGCCCCTGCCTCCCTCTTTGGGTCTACTGCATCTAGACAGGGGGTGTTCACCTCCGCAGTTTGAGCATGCATGCTTAAACCTGCAGTTAGGCGCCCATCTGCAGACCCCCTCGTTGTACGAAAAACAGGTCTTAAGACCTGCTCCTGAGGCGTGGGTGGGGCCCTTACCTCCACCGGCCCCGCTCCGAAAGGGCGTCGTGACTCTCATGGGTGTCATGATATTTAGCCAATACGCCACCGCTTTGTCGCTCCATGCCATACTTGGCCTTGAGGCCAAGTATTGCCGGAATTCCTCATCGTACCGCCACCAGGCTGTACCCCCATAAACCTTGTGAGCATTCCGAATTTCGTCTATGTAGACGAACAATCCCGAACTCTGTTCAGGGTGCCGCTCACACAGTACGCAAGCCCAAATAGAAAATGCTTGCAGCCAGGTATCAAATGTCCTGGGTAGCCTAGCAAAGGATTTCCCCTCCCTGGGGCCCCTCTCGGCCAGGTCTGTTTGCCTAGACATAGGAAGAAGGGAAAACAACTCTATAAACTCCCTCCTCCAGATCTTTTCCTTTACTTCCTGTGGAAGGTGTGCACCCAAATTATCCAACGAGCAGAGGACTATGGGCCTCATGGCTGCGTCGGTAACCCCCACAGTGTTATTCCCAACTGCTGCTATTGCGCTGCCTACCGGCTCGGGCGCGCGCAAGCTAGCTAGCGCCTCGCTCGCGCTCGCTGGCGCCACTACCGCTGCTGGCTGGGACCATGCACCCTTTGCTAGCCCCCCTATCCACGCTCCCATGTCGCGCTCGCTAACTGCAATGTTATGCGCAGCTAATAGAGTCCTTAATGACCCAATAAAACCACCCTTGTCTGCTGCGCAGCTCAATTCTGAGCGCTCACCTGCTTCTGGAAGCTTAGGAGTAGATACGGCCAACGGAGTATCCCCGCGTCTCTCCTGACGCTCCGGGGACTCTGACCGTCTGGCCCTCCGCGGGCTTCTCCTCTCAGATCCGGTGCAAGCACAGCTGCACCGACAAGATCTTCTGCTTCTAGACCGGGATCTCCTTCTAGATCTGTGGGTACAAGAAGAACAGTCACTAGCTCTCCGCGACCTGCATGCCCGCGCCCATACCGCCCTTTCCTCGTCTGAGGAAGGGTCCTGGTCAGCTAAGCTTGCGCGGCTGGAGTAGGCTAGCACTGCCTCCGCCGCCCCCTGTAGGGGGCCCCCTGAGACTTCCTCGGGCGTTGGAATATCCAGCTGTTGGTCAGTCTTGGACCCTTTGCGCTGTGGCCTAACCGTATCGCCCTCAGTCTCTACTCTGCTACGCCTTAGCGGTGTGTGCGTAAATAGCAGCGGACTGTACCTGCTCGTAGCCTTCTTAGCTCGAGTGGGGCGTCCTAGCCTCGCCACTGCCGCTGTCACAGGCATGTCATCAATCATGACCATGCTGTCTTGGCTGTTCATTTCTCTGATGACCCCATCTCTTCTCTCTCTCGTCGTCGCCATGCTCCTCTCGCTGCCAGTTGGGCGTCCCTGTAAAGTACCAGAAGCACTGTTAATTAGGGAAACCCCAGGGACCGTCTGCTTGGCACCGTGAGGGCCTGTAGGAGCCTTTTTAGGACTCCCGGCTTTTCTCTTACCCCCTGCACCCCCCTTGCGGGGTGTTAGAGGGGTGTTTCGCGACCTTTGTCGCGGCCTAGGACCTTTAGGCAAGTTGGCAGGTGGTGGCCGGATTGCTAGGCCCTCACCCCCACCGCCCGTGGCCCTGGCGCTCGCTTGCCTGGGGGGTATGGGGTCCTGGCCGCCCTGACCTGTAACCCCCCCATCTCTGGTGTCTCTGCTACCTGATGGACGTGGGTCTGGCAGCCCTACAGTGGTGGGATGGGAAAAAATTTCCCTGGAGGCATCAGGATTGGCTAGGACACCAGCCACCGCAGGCTGTTCCTGTACAATGTGCTGAGCTCCAAGCGCAGAAGGCATGGGAGGTCCCAGCCTGTCCTGCACCCACCTGACCCCTTGGCTTAAGGCACGGGTCCTAACCTCAGCCAGTAAGGCCTCTAAGCCCTCTGGATCCATGGAAATAGCTAACAGGGGAACAAACAGGGGGCACAACAAGCAGCCAGACAGGCACACACAGACACAGGAACACACACAAGCACAGCACACCACAGGGAGACAGAGACACACACAGACACAAAAAACGGAGGAGGAAAAGAACACAAAAACAGACAGGGATAGCCTCAACAGTGATATCCCCTTATATGCTGGTAAGCTGGGGTGAAATCTCAGTAATTAAACCTTCCTACTGTAATTTTAATGCTGCAGGACCTCAGACCTCCGTCCATCCAGTCGGGAGACCGCGCTGCTGTGTTCAATGGCGCGAAACGGGCTTCCGACACGCCCCCCGACGCTCCTGATTGGCTAATAGCCTCACAGGCTCCGCTGGGTCACGTGACGCTACAGGCTGACCCAGGGAGCCTGTGCAGCCTCCGCGTCGTTCAATATATATATAATAATGCTGTGTATATCTGTATATATAATAAGCATACAGTAAAACTTTGGACTGAAGTTTGCAACATTATCCAGGAAACAGCAACAAAGAATATCACTAAAAGAAAAAAAAGTAAGAAGTCAAACTGGCTGTTTGATGAGGCTTTGAAAGTAGCCCAAGATAGAAGCAAAGCGAAATGTAGTGGAGATAATAAAAGATTTGTCCAACTGAATGCAGAATTCCAGAGGACAGCAAGAAGAGACAAGAAGACATTCTACAATGAGCAATATAAAGAGATCGACGAAGATAACAGAATAGGTAAATCAAGAGATCTCTTCAAGAAAATGTGGAACCTAAAAGGCACCTTTCATGCCAAAGTGGGCGGGATAAAAGACAAAAATGGTAGGGACTTAACAGAAGAAGATCAGATAAAGAAGAGGTGGCAGGAATACACTGAAGATCTATACAGCAGTGATGACCTCCGTAGTTTGTCCAATGAGCTGGAGCCAGACATCTTGGAGAGCGAAGTGAGACGGGCCCTAGGATGTCTTGGTGATAATAAGGCTGCAGGAGGTGATGCAATCCCACTTGAACTATTCAAACTTCTAGAGGATGATGCTGTGGAAGTGTTACTTGCCTTATGCCAACACATTTGGAAAACTCAACAATGGGCATTAGACTGGAAAAGGTCATTCTACAATCTCCCAATCCCAAAAAACGGCAGTGCCAAAGAGTGCTCCAATTATCGAAGAATTGCACTAATTTCACATGCCAGCAAGGTAATGCTTAAGATTCTACAAGCTCAACAATATACGGACCGGGAACTACCAGATGTGCAATCCAGGTTCCCCAGAGGAAGAGGCACAAGAGATCAAATTGCCAATCTCCGCTGGATAATAGAGAAAGCAAGAGAGTTCCAAAAAAACATTTCCTTCTGCTTCACAGACTACTCTAAAGACTTTGACTCTGTGGATCACAACAAAATGTGACATGTCCTTAAAGAAATGTGAGTACCAGATCATCTCATCCTCCTCCTAAAGAATCTGTATGTCGACCAAGAAGCCACGGTCAAAACCAAACATGCGACAACAGAATGGTTCAAAATGGGAAAAGGTGTGTGACAAGCTTGTATATTGTCACCTTATTTATTCAAATTATATGCAGAATACATCATGTGTAAGGCCGGACTGGATGAATACAAAGGCGGAATCAATATTGCTAGAAGGAATATCAACAACCTCAGATACGCCGATGATACTACTCTGATGGCTGAAAGCGATGAGGAACTAAACGACTTATTGATGAGCGTAAAAGGGTGGAGTGCAAAAGTTGGCCTGCTGCTCAAAGTTAAAAAGACGAAGATCATGGCAAATGGTAATCTCACTTCCTCACAAGAAGAAGTGGAGGCAGTGACAGTTTGTATTTTCCTTGGATCCAAGATCTCTGCAGATGGTGACTGTAGTCATGAAATTAAAAAATGTTTGCTTCTGGGGAGGAAAGCTATGGCAACCTTGGACAAGCTAGTAAAAAGTTAAGATATCAACAAAGGTCTGCATAGTTCGAACTATGGTATTCCCAGTAGTAACATACGGATGTGAGAGCTGGACCATGAAGAAGTCTGAGCACCGTAGAGTTGACGCCTTTGAGTTGTGGTGTTGGAAAACTGCTTAGAGTCCCTTGGACTGCAAGAAGGTCCAATAAATCAATACTTCAGGAAATCAAGACAAACTGTTCACTAGAAGGTATGATCATGAGGCTGAAGCTACAATATTTTGGCCATATTATGAGACGGCAGGATTCCCTAGAAAATACTCTAATATTGGGAAAGATTAAAGGCACAAGAAGAAGGGGACAACACAGGCAGAGATGGATAGATGAGGTCACTGAAGCAATGAACATGAACTTGATGGAACTCAGAGGGGCAGTGACTAAGAGATGTACCTGGCGTGCTGTCCATAGAGTCACAGAGAGTCGGACACAACTGAACGATTAAACAACAAAATACGTAGTAATTCTGAGTGCACTGTATAATAATGCTGTGTATCTCTGTATATATAATAAGCGTGCAGTAATACGTAGTGATGCAGAGTGCGCTGTATAATAATGCTGTGTATCCCTGCATATATAATAAGCATGCAGTAATACGTAGTGATGCAGAGTGCACTGTATAATAATGCTGTGTATCTGTGTATATATAATAAGCATGCAGTAATACGTAATGATGCAGAGTGTGCTGTATAATAAAGCTGTGTATCTCTGTGTATATATAATAAGCATGCGGTAATACGTAGTGATGCAGAGTGCACTGTATAATAATGCTGTGTATCTCTGTATATATATAATAAGCATGCAGTAATACGTAGTGATGCAGAGTGCGCTGTATAATAATGCTGTGTATCTCTGTATATATAATAAGCATGCAGTAATACGTAGTGATGCAGAGCGCACTGTATAATAATGCTGTGTATCCCTGTATATATAATAAGCATGCAGTAATACGTAGTGATGCAGAGTGCACTGTATAATAATGCTGTGTATCTGTGTATATATAATAAGCATGCAGTAATACGTAATGATGCAGAGTGTGCTGTATAATAAAGCTGTGTATCTCTGTGTATATATAATAAGCATGCGGTAATACGTAGTGATGCAGAGTGCACTGTATAATAATGCTGTGTATCTCTGTATATATATAATAAGCATGCAGTAATACGTAGTGATGCAGAGTGCGCTGTATAATAATGCTGTGTATCCCTGTATATATAATAAGCATGCAGTAATACGTAGTGATGCAGAGCGCACTGTATAATAATGCTGTGTATCTCTGTATATATAATAAGCATGCAGTAATACGTAGTGATGCAGAGTGCACTGTATAATAATGCTGTGTATCTCTGTATATATAATAAGCATGCAGTAATACGTAGTGATGCAGAGTGCGATGTATAATAATGCTGTGTATCTCTGTATGTATAATAAGCATGCAGTAATACGTAGTGATGCAGAGTGCGCTGTATAATAATGCTGTGTATCTCTGTATGTATAATAAGCATGCAGTAATACGTAGTGATGCAGAGCGCACTGTATAATAATGCTGTGTATCTCTGTATATATAATAAGCATGCAGTAATACGTAGTGATGCAGAGCGCACTGTATAATAATGCTGTGTATCTCTGTATATATAATAAGCATGCAGTAATACGTAGTGATGCAGAGCGCGCTGTATAATAATGCTGTGTATCCCTATATATATAATAAGCATGCAGTAATACGTAGTGATGCAGAGTGCACTGTATAATAATGCTGTGTATCCCTGTATATATAATAAGCATGCAGTAATACGTAGTGATGCAGAGTGCTCTGTATAATAATGCTGTGTATCTCTGTATATATAATAAGCATGCAGTAATACGTAGTGATGCAGAGTGCTCTGTATAATAATGCTGTGTATCTGTGTATATATAATAAGCATGCAGTAATACATAGTGATGCAGAGTGCACTGTATAATAATGCTGTGTATCTCTGTATATATAATAAGCATGCAGTAATACGTAGTGATGCAGAGTGCGCTGTATAATAATGCTGTGTATCCCTGTATATATAATAAGCATGCAGTAATACGTAGTGATGCAGAGTGCACTGTATAATAATGCTGTGTATCTCTGTATATATAATAAGCATGCAGTAATACGTAGTGATGCAGAGTGCACTGTATAATAATGCTGTGTATCTCTGTATATATAATAAGCATGCAGTAATACGTAGTGATGCAGAGTGCGCTGTATAATAATGCTGTGTATCTCTGTATATATAATAAGCATGCAGTAATACGTAGTGATGCAGAGTGCGCTGTATAATAATGCTGTGTATCTCTGTATATATAATAAGCATGCAGTAATACGTAGTGATGCAGAGTGCGCTGTATAATAATGCTGTGTATCCCTGTATATATAATAAGCATGCAGTAATACGTAGTGATGCAGAGTGCACTGTATAATAATGCTGTGTATCCATGTATATATAATAAGCATGCAGTAATACGTAGTGATGCAGAGTGCTCTGTATAATAATGCTGTGTATCTCTGTATATATAATAAGCATGCAGTAATACGTAGTGATGCAGAGCGCGCTGTATAATAATGCTGTGTATCTCTGTATATATAATAAGCATGCAGTAATACGTAGTGATGCAGAGTGCGCTGTATAATAATGCTGTGTATCTCTGTATATATAATAAGCATGCAGTAATACGTAGTGATGCAGAGTGCGCTGTATAATAATGCTGTGTATCCCTGTATATATAATAAGCATGCAGTAATACGTAGTGATGCAGAGTGCACTGTATAATAATGCTGTGTATCTCTGTATATATAATAAGCATGCAGTAATACGTAGTGATGCAGAGTGCACTGTATAATAATGCTGTGTATCCCTGTATATATAATAAGCATGCAGTAATACGTAGTGATGCAGAGCGCACTGTATAATAATGCTGTGTATCTCTGTATATATAATAAGCATGCAGTAATACGTAGTGATGCAGAGTGCACTGTATAATAATGCTGTGTATCCCTGTATATATAATAAGCATGCAGTAATATGTAGTGATGCAGAGTGCACTGTATAATAATGCTGTGTATCCCTGTATATATAATAAGCATGCAGTAATACGTAGTGATGCAGAGTGCGCTGTATAATAATGCTGTGTATCTCTGTATATATAATAAGCATGCAGTAATACATAGTGATGCAGAATGCGCTGTATAATAATGCTGTGTATCTCTGTATATATAATAAGCATGCAGTAATACATAGTGATGCAGAGTGCACTGTATAATAATGCTGTGTATCTCTGTATATATAATAAGCATGCAGTAATACGTAGTGATGCAGAGTGCACTGTATAATAATGCTGTGTATCTGTGTATATATAATAAGCATGCAGTAATACGTAGTGATGCAGAGTGCACTGTATAATAATGCTGTGTATCTCTGTATGTATAATAAGCATGCAGTAATACGTAGTGATGCAGAGTGCACTGTATAATAATGCTGTGTATCACTGTATATATAATAAGCATGCAGTAATACGTAGTGATGCAGAGTGCGCTGTATAATAATGCTGTGTATCCCTGTGTATATAATAAGCATGCAGTAATACGTAGTGATGCAGAGTGCGCTGTATAATAATGCTGTGTATCACTGTATATATAATAAGCATGCAGTAATATGTAGTGATGCAGAGTGCACTGTATAATAATGCTGTGTATCTCTGTATATATAATAAGCATGCAGTAATACGTAGTGATGCAGAGTGCTCTGTATAATAATGCTGTGTATCCCTGTATATATAATAAGCATGCAGTAATACGTAGTGATGCAGAGTGCGCTGTATAATAATGCTGTGTATCTCTGTATATATAATAAGCATGCAGTAATACGTAGTGATGCAGAGTGCGCTGTATAATAATGCTGTGTATCCCTGTATATATAATAAGCATGCAGTAATACGTAGTGATGCAGAGTGCGCTGTATAATAATGCTGTGTATCACTGTATATATAATAAGCATGCAGTAATACGTAGTGATGCAGAGCGCTCTGTATAATAATGCTGTGTATCCCTGTATATATAATAATCATGCAGTAATACGTAGTGATGCAGAGTGCACTGTATAATAATGCTGTGTATCCCTGTATATATATAATAATCATGCAGTAATACGTAGTGATGCAGAGTGCACTGTATAATAATGCTGTGTATCTCTGTATATATAATAAGCATGCAGTAATACGTAGTGATGCAGAGTGCGCTGTATAATAATGCTGTGTATCTCTGTATATATAATAAGCATGCAGTAATACGTAGTGATGCAGAGTGCGCTGTATAATAATGCTGTGTATCTCTGTATATATAATAAGCATGCAGTAATACGTAGTGATGCAGAGTGCACTGTATAATAATGCTGTGTATCTCTGTATATATAATAAGCATGCAGTAATACGTAGTGATGCAGAGTGCACTGTATAATAATGCTGTGTATCTCTGTATATATAATAAGCATGCAGTAATACGTAGTGATGCAGAGTGCACTGTATAATAATGCTGTGTATCCCTGTATATATAATAAGCATGCAGTAATACGTAGTGATGCAGAGTGCACTGTATAATAATGCTGTATATCCCTGTATATATAATAAGCATGCAGTAATACGTAGTGATGCAGAGTGCTCTGTATAATAATGCTGTGTATCTCTGTATATATAATAAGCATGCAGTAATACGTAGTGATGCAGAGTGCTCTGTATAATAACGCTGTGTATCTCTGTATATATAATAAGCATGCAGTAATACGTAGTGATGCAGAGCGCACTGTATAATAATGCTGTGTATCCCTGTATATATAATAAGCATGCAGTAATACGTAGTGATGCAGAGTGCTCTGTATAATAATGCTGTGTATCCCTGTATATATAATAAGCATGCAGTAATACGTAGTGATGCAGAGTGCGCTGTATAATAATGCTGTGTATCTCTGTATATATAATAAGCATGCAGTAATACGTAGTGATGCAGAGCGCACTGTATAATAATGCTGTGTATCCCTGTATATATAATAAGCATGCAGTAATACGTAGTGATGCAGAGTGCACTGTATAATAATGCTGTGTATCTCTGTATATATAATAAGCATGCAGTAATACGTAGTGATGCAGAGTGCACTGTATAATAATGCTGTGTATCTCTGTATATATAATAAGCATGCAGTAATACGTAGTGATGCAGAGTGCGATGTATAATAATGCTGTGTATCTCTGTATGTATAATAAGCATGCAGTAATACGTAGTGATGCAGAGCGCGCTGTATAATAATGCTGTGTATCTCTGTATGTATAATAAGCATGCAGTAATACGTAGTGATGCAGAGCGCACTGTATAATAATGCTGTGTATCTCTGTATATATAATAAGCATGCAGTAATACGTAGTGATGCAGAGCGCACTGTATAATAATGCTGTGTATCTCTGTATATATAATAAGCATGCAGTAATACGTAGTGATGCAGAGCGCGCTGTATAATAATGCTGTGTATCCCTATATATATAATAAGCATGCAGTAATACGTAGTGATGCAGAGTGCACTGTATAATAATGCTGTGTATCCCTGTATATATAATAAGCATGCAGTAATACGTAGTGATGCAGAGTGCTCTGTATAATAATGCTGTGTATCTCTGTATATATAATAAGCATGCAGTAATACGTAGTGATGCAGAGCGCGCTGTATAATAATGCTGTGTATCTCTGTATATATAATAAGCATGCAGTAATACGTAGTGATGCAGAGTGCTCTGTATAATAATGCTGTGTATCTCTGTATATATAATAAGCATGCAGTAATACGTAGTGATGCAGAGTGCTCTGTATAATAATGCTGTGTATCCCTGTATATATAATAAGCATGCGGTAATACGTAGTGATGCAGAGTGCGCTGTATAATAATGCTGTGTATCCCTGTATATATAATAAGCATGCAGTAATACGTAGTGATGCAGAGTGCACTGTATAATAATGCTGTGTATCT
>CM050174.1:59366487-59378987 GCA_027410445.1 Discoglossus pictus
CAGGGGGTTTGCAGTAGTCCGTAATTTTCTTAAGTGGAAGGGATTTTTTGCTCTTTCCCATCTTGGGCTGCAGTGGACCCGCCACAGAATATGAAGTGCTAAAGTTGCCACGTAGATGTATGCCCCTTTCAGGGAAATGTTTTTTGTTGGAGTGGGATTCCGGCTTGTGATTCAACAAGTTGTGGCGTGCTGTGCTACTATGCCATGAACTGTCAAGGTCCCCCCCCGTGGATCATATTAGACCCGCATTACTCTCTGTCCACAAGTAAACAGTGTTCAACAAGCAAGTAAAGTAGTTGAGGTGATCTTAGTCATCAGAGATCTTGTGGGTTTGCAAGTGAAGCCTGAAAGTTGCAGCCCTGAGAAGTAGTGCCAAACTGCCTTGCCAATTATCACACTTGTCAGTTGTGTCAGTCTCTGCTTCCTGGGTATTACTTGTACACTGCCACTTGTAGGTTTAGAGCAGTCAGTAGTGCTGGCAAAAGTAGTTTAAATGTAAATGTGGCATATGTAGATATCTCTGGGCCTGCAATGCAGCGGTTTTACTCACAGTTTGAGAATCAGGTTATAGTTGCTTCTTCTCTTGGTCAGCAGCCCAAGATGGCCGCCTCCCGTTTTCGCGGGCTTTTATTGCGTGGTCTTGCCACCCTGTGGGCTCCAATTCTGGGTACAGACCCCCCAGCACCCCTCCGGCCGGAACCAGCCGTCACCGGACCCTGTTAGGGAGGCACTGCCAGGCTTATTGTGTGTCTGCAGCTCCCTGGCTGCAACCGCAGCTCTCTCCGTGAGGAGAATCAAAATGGCCGCCGCCCGGTCCCCCTGGGTCAATACCCGGCCACCAGCTACCAAGGGCCCCCTGATCAGACCTCACCACGCTGCCCAGGAGCTCCGATGCTCCGATCCTCTCCCCAGCAGTCTTCTCGAGTGCCTCACAGCAGGGGGGGGCAGCTCACTGCAATGGGGACGCTTCTCCCCGTTTGTCTCCGCCGTGGAGCCGCTGTGCCTCACTCCTTGGACCCGAAATTATGATCTAGGGGATCCGGATCGTCCCCTCTGCTTCCACAGTAACTTTGGGGCAAATTGTGGGACTTTTAGGGCATTTATAAGCCCTATTACAAGTGTGAGTGCTGGAGCTCCAGGCAGACACGTCCAGCTCCCTGTATGTGCAAGCTCCGCCCCCCTTCATGTTTTTTTCAGGTAGGATCTATACCTAGGTTACATGACGATGTATGCAGATTAAATTCCTTCCTGAAGATTACCAGTCACCTTTCTGGGGGTCAGGTGTTAATGCAGACACTCTACACGGGTGTAGATTCGGCCTGTGTTACCACAACAGGCACTATGAGACCCTCTGCACTAGAGGTGTGTGGATTCTGATTATAGTGCAATATTACGGGGCCATTTACCACACTGTAAGTGCTTTTCATTGTGTGAAAAATTATGTGTTGAAATGATCTATTTTTTAAATTCACTAATAACAGCTAAAAAAAAAAAAAAAGTCTGTATATATGCAACTAATTTTTGATGCATGAGTAATAAGAGATTGCTGAGTGTTGCGTGCATTGTTTGAGTCTCTGTGGTGAAGGCTGTGATTGATAATACAGCATCCCCTTGACTCAGGTTACACTGCACTGGCCAGTTAACCCATAGATTTCCTGTTTTAGGTCCAGCATTCCATGACTGTGCAGATTGACCATACCATACCATTGACTTGGATGGGGGGGGGGGACACCCCTGCAACCTGATTTGTTGCAGTAGCAACCTGATTGGTTGCAGTAATACAGCAGCATGTGGGGAGTCTTTTATACATGCAAACACAGATTTTATTTTACTTAATTTCTCAGTGAAACATGCATGTGTTAAAAAATTCAAAAAGTATTTCAACATGCCTTTAGGCGATCTTTTCTGTGATGTGGTCCAAATTGTGCTGAATTAAGTGGCCCTTTAAGTGCAGAGGTGGATTTCAAGAACACCAGACCATATGTGCAAGTGTAAACACTGTGTATTAAGGAAGCATGTATTATGGACTATCTACACAGAAGGATGTGGATACTGTCTAAGAAATGACAGTAAAGGTGCCTCCCTCTTGGATAAAGAAAGCATGTGAGTAGTATCACAAATGTTTTATACTAAATAAAGCTGAGTACACACACCCTTATGGAGAACATTAACATTTCCCTTATGCTGTAAAGATGCCACTAAACGTCCACCTCCCAGGCCATTGTCTTGGGGTTCTAATGGAACCTGCCCTTTTTTTCATTCCTCACATACAATCAATCATCCAATCTTGTCACTTTACCTAAAAAAACATCTTCTAAACAAGTCACTATGTTACACAAGACACAACTCAAAGTCTAATCCATTCTCTCATCATATCTTACCTCGACTACTGTAACTTTCTCCTTGCTGGCCTCCCCATCATCTGTCTCTACTTCTATCCATAATGAATGCCTCCCAAAGCTTAGTGTCTGCAGCACCTCTCTGTCAGTCACTCCACTGCCTTCCCATAGCCTCCAGAATACAATTTTAAATCATGACTCTAACGTATAAAGCCGTCAACAAAAGTGCACCCCCTTATATCTCTGTTCCCATCTCAAACTACTTCCCCAACTACTTTCTTCACTCTGATAATGACCTTCGTCTGTCATTGCCTCTCACTCACACAATCAGGACTTTTCTGGTACTGCCTCTAGTTTTTGGAACTCCTTGCCGCTCTTCACTAGACTATGCTCTTAAAACCTTCAAAACCTAACTATAACCTAACTATAAGCCTATCATCTTCAACCTTTATATGCACAACACATCTGCTTGGCTTTGCTTCGCAAAAAAAGGTTTAAAAGGCATGTTTTCCACGTCTGCAGGCTCTCTGGTGGCTGAGGAGGCCAATGTGGGACAAGAAGACTCGACCACACAGAAAAGCTTGCTCTAGTTTGGGTGCTGCAGTGACACAATTTTTCATCCATCTCCTTTTGTCCTCAAGATCAGCACTGCATGTTCTCTCGAAAGAGGAGACGACCTGGTGAATGGTACTTCTCCATAACTTGCGGTCTGAAGCTAAAGCCGTCCATTAATGATGGTCAATGTGACAGGCATCAAGGAACTGTTTCAGTGAGTCCTTGTACCTCTTCTTCAGTGCTCCTCTTTCACAATTACCAGTGGTAAGTTCACTATATAGCACAATCTTTGGAAGCCAAACACCCTCCATCCATGTACTGCACCACGCAACTGTGTCTTCAACAGCATGGCCTTAATGCTGATGACTCTTGTGTTGAGAATGGTGCGGCTGCAGCGTTGATGAAAGTGCTCAAGAAGTCATAGGCGATGGCGGTAGGTAACCCACGACTCAGAGCAGTACAGTAGGGTGGTCAACACAACAGCTCTGTACACATTGACCATGGTGCATTTATTCAGATGCTTGTTGTTCCAAACCCTGATTAAGCCCTAGGAAGGGCGAAACGAGCCGTCGGGACTTCTTTTCTACACATAAGATAAGTGCAGTTGCTCTGGTTTTATTTATTGAACAGAGAAATGTTTGAATATTATCACTTTAGTGCTAAATCCCTTTAGTGTGTACCTATGTATTTTGGGAGCAAACACCACTTGGAATTGCATGTTATGCTTTAATGAATATGTGGTGAATTCATATGGAAAACACTGGCAATGTTTGTCCATTTACCCTCTCTATCATAATTAATATTCTCACTTTTTCTCCTTGATAGGTATATTGACCTATAACATCTTACTTTGTATTAGGTCTGCTTTATACCATTAATTTTTTCTTCTTTTTTGTTCCTAACCTATGGGTAATTGCACTTACCTTTTTTGTGTTTGTTTTTTTGTTGTCTTAGACAACAATTGGTTTTAGCTATAGTTATAGCTCCCCAAGGATTAAGCAATTCATATTGCCATATGAGGGAAGCTATCATCAATCCAATAGGATACTGTTTCCAACAGCATCAAGACAGTCAAGCATACATTTGGGCAATTATATGTCTCTCTTATCTATATTTATGTATTTAGAGTGTCATTAGTACTTTTATTCCGTCCAGTGTGTTTTACACGTTTGACATTACTATTGGTACTCACTATAGCTTTAACCTTATCTACTACAGCTATTGCACGATTCCTATTTCTTATACCATTTCATCACAAATTAATAGAGTGTTATGCACTCAGGAATCACCATACAGTGATATATATATATATTATTCCAAACCCTGTTATATAACCTGCCAAATGCACCATTTGCCTTTGCCAGTCTGTTTTCAATTTCCTTGTCAATCTTCACATACGAGGAGATGATGCAAACCAGGTAAGTGAACTGGTAAACTGTTTTCAGCTCGGACTCACCCATAGTGATGTGAAGAGGACAGTAATCTTCTTAAGGTGTGGGCTGGTGGAGAACTTCCGTTTTCTTCAAACTGACTTCTAAACCAAAGTGCTCGGCACCCTCGGCAGCGTCGTCAGTGAAGGGTAGCTCTCGAATGAGTTGTTCCATCAGTGCAGGTTGAACAGACTGCCATCAGTGTGGTATCAGATGTAGACCCCATCATCAAGGTCTGCTGTGGCCCTTTGCAGTATCATACTGCAGAATACCATGAATAGAGTTGGTGCAAGGACACAGCCCTACTTCACGTCATTACTTATTGGGAAGGGCTCCGACAGGTTTTCATGTAGCTGGATGATCATGTTGAGGAACTTGGGAGGACATCATATATGTTCCAGGATTTGCCGCAGACCCTTCCTGTTCACTGTGTCAAAAGCTTTGGTAAGGTCAACAAACATCATGTAAAGTCCCTTGTTCTGTTCTCTGCATTTATCTTGGAGCTGCCTGAGAACAAAACCCATGTTAGTGGTGCTCCTGCTGGCTCTAAAGCCACACTGACTCTTGGGGAGAAGTTTTTCTGCTATAGTGGGCACCAGTCTGTTGAGGAGTACTCTTGCAAGGATTTTTCCAACAACATGGAGCAGAGGTATCCCCCGGTAATTGGAGCAGTCTGACTTTTCTCCCTTCTTCTTGTATAGGGTGACGATTGAATCACAAAAGTCCTGTGGAAGTTTGCCTTGCCACCAGCAGCAAACAAAGAGCTCATGGAGCTTAGCGTGAAGTCCTGGGCCCCAATGTTTCCACATCTATCACCCACCTATCACCCACCTAAACCCTTTAGATGGTAAGTTTGCGAGTTTTCAGTCTTGTAAGGCGCTTTAGGGAAAGTAACAGGTACATTTGATTTGAAGCTTAAAGACAGGGCCCTCCATTCTTTTACAACATGTTAAAATTGTTTATGCCTTGCTCTTAACCCCTGTATAGCGCTGCTGAATATGTTAATGCCTTATAAATAAAGGATAATAATAAAGATCACAGCCTGTACATAAAGGCACGCGAGACAGAGGAAGTGTGGCTAAAGTAACTTGTCTAACCAAATATCAATCTGCGTATAAACCTTAAAAATATACTGGGCTTTTTTTATAAGAGATTAACAAACTTACTAGCATGGCTCACATACTTGGCGGGTTTATAAGAGATCAAAGCAAGCTAACAAATATGGCATATGTGCTAAACTAATGTAATGTATAGATCAGGCCATAAGCATTATTTCTTTACTCTGACCACACATAACAAGTTGACCAAGGGACCTGAAGTTGCATAGGGACCTCTAGATAGGCTGCCCTGTATCAGACTTGCTTTCCCTGCAGGTACTAGGTGTGGCCTGAACACCAGGGGGAGCTATTTCTCGCCAGCGGGAAATAGAGGAAGTGCTGCTCATGCCCTAGGATGAGAAGGAAGTACTGAGGAGCACATGCATCGGCTAGAAAGGCTTATTAGCCTCTTCCAGTAGGTGATGTGCTCAGGAGCCGTTTAAAGAAATCATAGAGAACACAAAATGTTGCTATAAGATAGAATTATAGTTGTACAAAAGACAGTGAAAACAGATTGAGGGTATAACCTGCAAGGTGCTGATAAAGCCTGTTTGCTCAGCCACAGTATTTGCCTAAGGTCCAAGCTAAGGAGATCAAGGCAGCATAATTAGCTGCAGGCAATGATGTAGACCCAGTGAACTGAGGTAAAATAAAACTCTTGAACTGGATTGCTACATTGCCATGGTGAGGGGGATTGTGTGCTTCAGTGAAGCTGTGAGCTATTCCATGTAGGTTCACCCAGTGTGAGCAGTGACATAGTTACATAGTAATTGAGGTTGAAAAAAATGCTTTTAGTCCATCAAGTTCAACCTTTTTAGATCTCCTCTGATCTGCAATATGCAGATTCATTGTTAAATGTTAATTGATCCAGGAGAAGGCAAACAGAAAAAAAAACAGTGAAACTTTGCCAATTGTCTCAAAAGGGGGGAAACAATATAAAATTCCTTCCTGACCCCAGATATTGGCGATCAGATTCCTCCCTGGATCAATACTCTCTCTATATAATTATCCAGGATAACCCTGAATGTCCTTTTTATTTAAAGATATATCCAATCCCTTTTTAAAGTTATCTATCACCACCTCACTTGGTAGAGAATTCCACAGATTAACCACCCTTACTGTGAAGAACCCTTTTCTTTCTTTAAGGTGAAATCTTTTTTCCTCTAATCTCTAAGGATGTCCTTGTGTCAGTTGAAACTCTCTTGGCACAAAAAGCTCCCTTGACAAATCTTTATACTGACCCTGGATGTATTTATATAAGGTAATCATATCTCCTCTTTGTATACATTTTGTACAATGGTGCAATGAAAACAACAAGCAATTTACTTCAGTCAAAGTTCCTGACAATTTAAAGTTCTTACAAGCAGGGTATGGCTACATTAAAGGTGCTGAATGATCTGCAGGACTGATTCCTACAGCAGCCACTGGCCAATAAATTACTAATCAAATTATTTGTTAGAGGTACATGGATCCTCAGACCAACCAAGTGAGCACCATTTCCATCTTGGAATCTTAGTTGGGTGGTATAGCCTTTGTCAGGGCCCCCCTTTTATACCAGTAGAATAATACTAACCTTTGTAGCTAACTCTCAACTGTCTTCTTAGGACGTATTGCAACAGCACATAGAGTAGGAGAAATTCAAGCATTATTAAGCATTACTTTTTATCCTAGAAGAACTGTGGAGGAATGGTCTCTCTCTCATGGTCTGTGCTACTGTGGAAGACTTCAAGGAAATATATTTTACTAGTAGGTAACAAAATTCTTTATTTTCAAGCAAATAGTCCTAAGAACAGAGCCTTGAATAGCCCGAACTGAACTATGACAAGCCTGGACCTCTGTAGAAGCATTCAGACCCACGTGTGATGGTCTTGAGAAGAGGACAGAACATGCAATAGGTCTGAAAACTGGTGAGGTGTACACAAGCACCTAAACTTTACATTAGAGTTCTACACTGTGGGCAACCATTAACACTACTTTTTGTAACAAATATAGGTTCCTCTTTATTAGCTATATTTCAGTATCCTGAACAGAAGAAACTACAGTTTATTCTAAACTCATCTGTTATAGCTTTGGATATGGAATTGGATTGCAAATACTAGTGCTATCATTCAGAAAGAAAGGGACAGTTGCTTTAGCACAATTTGGAGGACACCAGTGGAAAGATCTCATGAAGGCAAGTTAAAATACTTTTTGAATTTTTGAAATACGTGCATTTTTTAAGAAGATATGGCATTTAAAAAAATGTATGGATTTCTGTGTGTTTACTTGAATGAGACAGCCCAGATCCTAAAGCACAGATCAGACACAGTGTTGTTACACCCTCTAAGTGACTTCCACCAATCAGGTTGCAGGGGTGTGTATGCATAGGACTCAATGGAACTGTTTGTGACTGACAGCGGGTGTGTGCTCAGCACAGCTATTCCGTATAATTAGTATTACACTTACAACCTTATTAAATTGCGATGCAGTCAATTGAATAGGGCTCTATATAAGCACATAGCATATATTTTTTATAGAAGTTTTTAGTTAGTGAAGACCTTGCTTTTGGATAGAAGCTCCAAAAAAACTAAAAACTTCTGTACCAAACCAATCAAACACAGACTGTCACTCTGCTGCTGCACTGATTTTCACAGATGCACATGGATTTTCCCTTCTAGCATACATCCTCTATAACATGCTCCAGAGCAACTACTGGGAGGTAACTATTCCTTCAACTATGCTCTAATATCTTGAATTGTAGAAAATACAGCAAACTACTAAAGTTTTGGATGGGCAATATAACTACAATTAAATATAAATGATTTTTTCCCCTTATATGTCTAAAGTTGCAAAGACTCATAGAGTACTTATATTGCTCTGGCTTTTTTTGAGAAGGAGGGGTATGATTTGTGGGCAACCCCAATCCTAGTAAAATAACTATAGATACCTTGATTCAACATAGGGTTTGCATTTCAATTCTAATGAAAGTGTTGTAAATTGTATTTAAAATCTATATATATTTTATTGTTGCAAATAAGTCTAGGAAGACCTTATTTGCTATTTTGATACATGGATACAATGGGCCTCATTCAATTGTGATTTGGCCAATTGAATAGGGCTTTATATAAGCACAGAGCATATTTTATTACAGATGTTTTTAGTTAGTTAACTTCTATCCAAAAGCAAGGTCTTTACAAACTAAAAACCTCTGTAAAAAAATATGCTCTGTGCTTATATAGAGCCCTATTCAATTGGCCAAATCGCAATTGATTGAGGCCTTATGTGACCTAACTAAATAAGCTTCAATGAATACACATAGACAAGACATTTACATGTAAAAAAATGCTTGTTTGGGGCTTAAAGTTATACACCCTGTTTGAATTTTCTATGTTCTTTATATTTGTTCTTGGTTTACGTCCGCCATTTATTTGATTTTTTCCCCCAGTATCATATAGCCATGTGGTATTGGAAAAACCATATAGTTAGGCAAAATCAGAAGCACAGACAGATGTGCCTGGTGTGCTGCGTCCATCTGGTCACTGAGAATCAGACACGACTAAAGGACTGGACAACAACAAAGTAAATTTAGAAACATAAATTTCCCCCCTCTCCCTCCCCTGTGTCTCTTCCCCTTCTCCCTCCCATGTGTCTCTTTCCCCCTCTCCCTCCCCTTGGTCTCTTCCCCCTCTCCCTCCCCTGTGTCTCTTTCCCTAATCCTCCATCCCCTGTGTCTCTCCCCCCCACTTTCCCTCCCTTGTGTCTCTTCCCCCTCTCCCTCCCCCTGTGTCCCTTTCCCCCTCTGTCTCTTTCCCCCTTTCTCCCTCTCTGTTCCTTTCCACCTCCTGGCGCAGCGCTTTTGCAGATGCGCGCAGATGCTGCGCAGTGCAGCATGAACGGAATTTCGGTATAAATAGTTTCTAAAGCGTTACACAAGCTATGGGCCCGATTCAATTGCCCAATTCGTAAATTTATACACACTTAAAATCACTCTACACATTCGGCAAATATTACTTATTAGTTAATGAATTATTAAGTCAATAGAATGCATATAAACATCTATATAAAAGCACCCAAAGCCAAATGTATGTGTTCAAGGCATTTGCAAGTAGCTAGTCGAATAAGGCTATATATTAGTGATTGTTAATGCTTATCATTATTCCAGTCTATACAAACACACTATAAAGGGAATTAGAAAGAAAGATGTTCTTCACAGATAATTTTGTTTCAAATACCCAACTTTGAAGCTCAATTATCCAATACACAACCAACTGCAGTTATATTTATTTACCTAAATGTGGATTTTTAATTTCTGCCATAAATAGTACCTTGGCTGTGACGCTTTAAATATTTGCAAATAGATTCTGGGACAAATATCTTAAAACAGGAGAAAAGTGGAGATAATTGAAGTAATATGAGGATAAGTGGAGTTAAAACATAAAATACCTCTACATCCTATGTTTGCTAGGGAAGTTGGTTATAATACAGGAATAAAAGTCAATTTAATTAGCAGCCCTAAATAAAAAATAAGAATTTGGGGCTTTTAGCTCCACCTTTTAAGCCCTGCAAGATTACTACAAACTAATTTTGCAGCAATGTCAGGATCTCTTTAAAAAAAAAAAAAAAAGTTAGACTGTATTTTTACATAGGTTTATTTACAGTGCCTTGCCAATTTATTCACCCCCTTGACTTTTTACCTATTTTGATACATTAAAGACTTAGGTTCAATGTTTTGTTAATCTGAGTTTTATGTGATGGATCAGAACACAATAGTCTAAGTTGGTGAAGTGAAATGAGAAAAATATATACATAAAACTATGTTTTAGAAATAGAAAACAGAAAATTGGCATGTGCATATGTATTCACCCCCTCTGTTATGAAGTCCATAAAAAGCTCTGGGGCAACCATTTACCTTCAGAAGTCACATAATTAGGGAAATGATGTCCACCTGTGTGCAATCTAAGTGTCACATGACCTGTCATTACATATACACACTTTTTGTGCAAGGCCACAGAGGCTGCAACACCTAAGCAAGTGGCACCACTGCCATGCACTGCCATGAAGACCAAGGAACTCACCAAACAAGTAAAGGACAATATTGTTAAGAAGTACAAGTTTGGGTTAGGTTATAAAAAATGTCCAAATCTTTGATGATCCTCAGGAGCACCATCAAATCTATCATAACCAAATGGAAAGGACATGGCACAACAGCAAACCTGCCAAGAGACGGCCGCCCACCAAAACTCACAGGCCGGGCAAGGAAGGCATTAATCAGAGAAGCAGCACAGAGACCTAAGGTAACCCTGGAGGAGCTGCAGAGGTCCACAGCAGAGACTGGAGTATCTGTAAATAGGACGACTATAAGCCGCACGCTCCATAGTGTTGGGCTTTATGGCGGACTGGCCAGAAGAAAGCAATTACTTTCAGCAAAAAACAAAATGGCACATTTTGCGTTTGTGAAAAGGCATGTGGGAGACTCCCAAATTGTATGTCAAAGAAAACGCTATGTCTGGCGCAAACCCAACATATCACATCACCCAAAGAACACCATCCCCACAGTGAAACATGGTGGTGGCAGCATCATGCTGTGGGGATGTTTTTGAGCAGCCGAGACTGGGAAACTGGTCAGAGTTGAGGGAAAGATGGATGATGCTAAATACAGGGATATTCTTGAGCAAAACCTGTACCACTCTGTGCATGATTTGAGTCTAGGACGGAGGTTCAGCTTCCAGCAGGACAATGACCCCAAACACACTGCTAAAGCAACACTTGAGTGGTTTAAGGGGAAACATGTAAATGTGTTGGAATGGCCTAGTCAAAGCCCAGACCTCAATCCAATAGAAAATCTGTGGTCAGACTTAAAGATTGCTGTTCACAAGTGCAAACCATCCAACTTGAGGGAGCTGGATCAGTTTTGAAAGGAGGAATGGGCAAAAATCCCAGTGGTAAGATGTGGCAAGCTCATAGAGACTTATCCAATGTGATTTGTAGCTGTGATTGCCGCAAAAGGTGGCTCTACAAAGTATTGACTTTAGGGGGGTGAATAGTTATGCACATTGACTTTTTCTGTTATTTTGTCCTGTTTGTTGTTTGCTTCACAATACAAAAAAAAAAACATCTTCAAAGTTGTGGGCATGTTCTGTAAATAAAATGATGCAAATCCTCAAACAATCCATGTTAATTCCAGGTTGTGAGCAACAAAACACAAAAAAATCCAAGGGGGGTGAATACTTTTTCAAGGCACTGTAATAATGTATTCATAATTAAAGGTTTATAGAAGATGGATTATAAATGCACCTGATAGAGAAGAATCAGTAGTGTATGCAAACATTTGTATGCATGAATACATCCCCAAATAGCCATTAATAAACTTACCCTGGTGTTTGCAAATGTTTTCTGGCAGTTGATTTTGAGAAGGACTGCCACTGAAAATCTCAACTAAATTAGCATAAAATTCATAATTTCTTGAGCCAATAGGAGGCAGCTACAACATTGTAGTAAAGTATAGGGATTCAGTCTATGCAGAAAAGCATCATGGGATGTATAGTCTTTTGTTTTCATCACACATCTCTCTCCTCACAGCTGTCCTAGCTCACTGCATTGTGCTGCTACTGTCTGAAAGGTTTGTATAGGGTTAAAAAAAAACATACCAGAATACAGTGTTTCAATTGGTAGGTACCAGGTGGGCGGGGTGTGGAAACCAGATTTTTTATATAAAATAATTCTCTGTGTATAGAATGTGTCTGATATAAACAACTTGTGTTAGATTAGAAAAGTTAAAAACAGGGAAAGTTCCTTATATATATAATCCTTTAATGTCATGTAAGTACAGTACCTATATAACTCCACTAGTGCAATACAATGATGAGGCCTGGGAAGAGTTAGTCCTAAAGTGGACCTGGCTTTATTCAAAATCTACACAAACTTCTCAAGAGCTTCAAATCTATTTGCTGGGGCTGCAATGGTATTTATCCTTTTAAAATATAGCCATTGCAGCCTTATGCTAATTAAATTACAATACTGTGATGCTTAGGGAATCGATGCTCTTCTAGGGTTTTTATTTTTAAAGTTTTTTTTTTTTTAACCTTTACAGCATTTATTTT
>CM050174.1:59386487-59403987 GCA_027410445.1 Discoglossus pictus
ATAGATAGATAGATAGATAGATAGATAGATAGATAGATAGATACCAATATAGATACCAAGATAGATAGATAGATAGATCGATAGATAGATAGATAGATAGATAGATAGATAGATAGATAGATAGATACCAACATAGATACCTAGATAGATAGATAGATAGATAGATAGATAGATAGATAGATAGATAGATAGTTAGATAGATAGATACCAATATAGATACCAATATAGATAGATAGATAGATAGATAGATAGATAGATAGATAGATAGATAGATAGATAGATAGATAGATACCAACATAGATACCAACATAGATAGATAGATAGATAGATAGATAGATAGATAGATAGATAGATAGATAGATAGATAGATAGATAGATACCAACATAGATACCAACATAGATAGATTGATAGATAGATAGATAGATAGATAGATAGATAGATAGATAGATAGATAGATAGATACCAATATAGATACCAAGATAGATAGATAGATAGATCGATAGATAGATAGATAGATAGATAGATAGATAGATAGATAGATAGATAGATAGATACCAACATAGATACCTAGATAGATAGATAGATAGATAGTTAGATAGATAGATACCAATATAGATACCAATATAGATAGATAGATAGATAGATACCAACATAGATACCAACATAGATAGATAGATAGATAGATAGATAGATAGATAGATAGATAGATAGATAGATAGATAGATAGATACCGACATAGATAGATAGATACCAACATAGATAGATAGATAGATAGATAGATAGATAGATAGATAGATAGATAGATAGATAGATAGATACCAATATAGATACCTAGATAGATAGATAGATAGATAGATAGATAGATAGATAGATAGATACCGACATAGATAGATAGATACCAACATAGATAGATAGATAGATAGATAGATAGATAGATAGATAGATAGATAGATAGATGCCAATATAGATACCAAGATATATATATATATATATATATATATATATAGATAGATAGATAGATAGATAGATAGATAGATAGATAGATAGATACCGACATAGATAGATAGATACCAACATAGATAGATAGATAGATAGATACCGACATAGATAGATAGATACCAACATAGATAGATAGATAGATAGATAGATAGATAGATAGATAGATAGATAGATAGATGCCAATATAGATACCAAGATATATATATATATATATATATATATATATATATATATATATATATATATATATATATAGATAGATAGATAGATAGATACCATCATAGATACCAACATAGATAGATAGATAGATAGATAGATAGATAGATAGATAGATACCAACATAGATACCAACATAGATAGATAGATAAATACCAACATAGATAACACATAGGTAGATAGATAGATAGATAGATAGATAGATAGATAGATAGATACCAACATAGATACCAACATAGATAGATAGATAGATAGATAGATAGATAGATAGATAGATAGATAGATAGATAGATAGATAGATAGATAGATACCAAAATAGATACCAAAATAGATAGATACACATTTTTGTTAAGAGTGTTAAGCTTTGCACCTCTTTCTGCATCTCTATATATGGCATATAGGTTTTTATGTATGTCTATATATTGCATGTGCACACCTATCATATATATTTATTGTTTTATGTATGTCTATATATTAAATATTAATTGTGATTATATTTTATACATACATGTTATTGTTTGTACTTATATGATTAATTATTTAAATTATTACATATACTTTCATACCTCACACACCCTTATATTAGTTTAACTATATATATACTGGTGTGTATGTGTGTAATTGCAGCTTTTTTGTCTGGCCTCTTGCAGCGCCATTTTGAGGCTCTTCATCAAATGGCTTTCTCTATCTCTTTCTCTTTCTTTCTCTTTCTCTCTCTCTCTGTCTCTCTCTCTCTCTCTGATACTTCTCTTGCACTCTTGTATTATTTGTATTAACCTTTACATGCGCATTGAATAAACGGTGTATTATTGCTATTATACTCAGAATAAAATGCCCTGCATCTCACATGTACTTTGTGGCTCTTGCACATAAATCCAGGCTTCATGTGTGTATTATGTGTGCCATAAACCTGCTCTGTCATGAGATATATGAGAGGGGGATATTTCATGGCTTAGAAACCAAATAGTTAACAATATACATTATTTACTATGTGAATAAAACCACAATAATTATCAAATAAACCGATTAACATATATATATAAAATATACAATTTAAAAAAAATATTTATATGTTAACTAAATTAAATATATATATTTTTTTAAATATTTATATATTATCTATATTAAATATACATTTTTTTGAAATATTTATATATTATATATTTTAAATATACAACATTTCACATAGCTCAAATTTATTAAAAAATATAACTATTTCTGCAGCAAATCTAAATCTATTAACAATTGTACTTTGATTTACATTTACAATAAATGCGTTGTATCTCTTTTTTTTATGCATTACACAGAGGAATTAATCTATTTTATGGTGGAATAATTACTGCCATAATTATATCGATCAAATACGGAAAGCTTGTATCCACCGGTATTAAAAAACAAACAAAAAAAAAACGTTTTATATTTATTGACTGGTAAATGTTTTTGTAATCGTCAGAATTTGCATGGAATTAATTGTAATTTTTTTTATATTTTCATTTCAATATTTTAGTTCTAAATAACAGATAATGGGGGTGGTGAAATAACTTGGTTTACACCCAATTCAAAAATCGCAGTATTTAAATACAAATTAAAAAAAGGTTTTAAGGTTTAAAAAAAAAGCAAATTAATTTATAAAGTGTTTTATTAATTAGGTAGTTTTTTATCACACACTGAACCTTTGTTATAAAGACATTTATTTAATCTAAGAAAATAATGTACAATAAATAGTTAGCAAAATTGCCAATAAAGACTTTAAATAAATTATCTAAAAACTTAAAATACCCTGGGTAACAAATCTAAACATACCTTGAATTCCTGAGACTTCACTAAAATAAATTACAAAATGATTAATACGTCTTTATCTTGAAATGTTGTCTAATTAACATTTTAAAATTAAAGTCGTGATTTCTCATGAAAGAAAACGCCCAAGGCAAGAACACTGAAATAAGTAACCATAGAATTGCTGGATTTAAGTCAAATAAATAAATATAAATGTCTTGGTTTTCTCCAGGATAGTATTTTTCTGAAATGTAAAACTAATTCACGGTCGTTAAAAATCTAAATGTTGGAGATCTTTATTACAAAGTGCACTGGAAAAGAAGTCAAAATCTTCCTCTGTAAAGTGGACTGGGCTACTGAGGGAGTCGTGCAAGCTTGAGATGCCATCTGAGATGTGTAGGCAGGAGTCTGAAGAAAATAAAGTGAGATCTGACAATAAGGAGTTGTGGGTTTCTGAGAGGACATTGTCCATGTCTGCTCTGCTACCCACCTCTAATCGGTTCTCAGGCTCAGGAGTGGGCGTCTGGTAGAGGGGGCTCTGAGGAGCAGCTTCTTGACCAGAGGAAGGCATCTCCTGGCTGTTACTTTGTTCTTGAGATGGGTACTGATCTCTCTCACTCAATGAGTCATTACTGTCCAGGCCTTGGTGGTAGAGTGGGCTCTCATCCCCATCCTCAACTTGGTCACAGTCCTCCAAGGCTGAGAAGCTCTGATCTCCATCCTTGTGTTGGTTCTGTCTTTTGTGCTTCATTCTCCGGTTCTGGAACCAGACTTTCACCTGCCTCTCAGTCAGGTCCAAAAGGGCAGCAATTTCCACCCTGCGAGGTCTACAGAGATATTTATTAAAGTGAAACTCCTTCTCCAACTCCAGGAGCTGAGTGTTGGTGTAAGCTGTCCTGAGCCTCCTGGATCCACTGGTGCTGTCCAGGAGCCCTGGTGGTTCTGGAATCATACAGAACAGTGAGAAGAATTATCAACATCATCTGGGTCATGGGGTCATTTTTATAACTATATTGTTTATTTATTAATGTACAACCCGACAACTAAGACATCTACTGGCCTCCCAACATGGGTATAGGAACTGGGGGGGATGTGGGGGACAACCCCCCCCCCCCAGATTTTTTTATGTTTGTATCCATATATTTTACAGCCTGTGTATACAATGAACTGCACCCCCCCCACACACACACACACACACACACACACAATTCTGGCTCCTACACCCCTGCTCTGAGTAATTAAGATAATTTTCCATATTACATAATGTGCAATTAACATGTTTCTGACTAATTGCAGTTCAGAGCTTACAACAAACCCACCCATAAAGGATTTATATAGAACAGGATCCTAACACCATACACTGTGCCAATAGATATTATAGCAGATCCCCTATATATAAATCACATTATAGGATTCAGAGTTCAATTCATCAGACATAACCCCCCATAAAAACAAGCCAAACCTGCAGGGGAGCCACCTGCGGACTCGGGTGCGGATTGGGGGGCTGGTGGGGACCCCTGACTGCTTTTCTTCACCGATTTCTTCTCCTTCATCCAGGGGAATTCAGTGGCCAAGGGGCCAGGCTGAAGAGGCTGGACCACCAGGCCATTATCTGCTCGTTTTTGGCTTCTGGGTCTTGGCTGGCTGCTGGAGCCTGGATTCAGGCTGGGGATGGTTTGCTCAAAAGGAGGAGGAATTACTGTCGAGTCCTTGATTGATGAAGTTTGAAATGTCTCCAGGACAGCAGGGAAGGACGTCAGGCACTCTGCAAGCGAAGGCTGGCTGTTTATAAACCCAATCTCCCTCTCAAATTCAAAATTCATGGCTTCCCCTGAGCCAGCCTTGGGGATGGAAAACGAAATATTAGGGGATCCCAATAATTGCGAGGCCCTATAATTGTATATGGCTGATAAATCAGGCGTATGGGGACCCTGGCAGTATTAAACTGGAGAATGGGCGATTTGCAGCCAATTCCTGGTCATGTGACCAGGGCTGACCAATCTGGGTAGTGGGGCCTGCATGGAAAAGGAACAAAAAAAAAAAAGAAAGCATTATTGCTGTGAATTGATTCATATAAATGTATGTGTGGGGTTTTCCCAAAACTGATTTATAATATTATTTTGGAGAAAAAAAAATCATGAGGGAGGTGAATGGGGAGGGGGATATATTCCCCTAGGAGTACTCTTAAGAGTGACTTAACATTTTAAGAGAGAGTGTGATGGGATATAACTTTGTCTGTTAGTGCAGAGATACAATCTGGCAAATATCTTAAGTAATGCCTTATAAGACATCATTACAATGGAAAATGTGAGTATTTTTGAAAGCAATGGAAATTGTGAGTATTTTCGAAAAAAATCATGCAATTTTGCTGGTAACATACTGCATTTATTTGTATTTTCTTTTTGGCAAGCCAAGGATAAAGCCTACTGCAAGGAGATCTGCTGAATACTTTCAGATCCTTAAGAGTAAAGTGATCAATCTCTGCAGTGTAAGGCAGTGACAGATCGGTCTCAGGGAAGAATTTAGTCTTTTATCACAGTCGACATGGGAAAGAAAACCCAGAAACTCACAGCAAAAACAAAAGAAAATATTACAGGAATAAGAAATCTAGAAGGAGCAAAATTGTGCTGATCTGGGCTGCATATTGCTGGGATCTTACTCTTTTCTAGGCCTGATGCTGGTTTTTTTTTTTTTTTTCTGCAGGCTTGGAAACTTTTGTTCCTAAAAAATTTGTGTGGGTGGTGGGTGTTTAAATGAGGGAATAAAACGAAAAAGCAGATGCCAAACCATCAGAGAGGAACTGGCCACAAAATAAGGAGATCCTCCTTCAGAGAAATATCCTGGTGGGAATATTGTTAATCTTATATTTCTGCCTTTACAGAGCACAGAAGACAAGAAGATTTCTTTTAATCTTGGATATGATCGCCTGGAGCCAGATTTCTTAAAAGAAATCTTTTTTTTTTTGTACAATAATCCGCTGGAGATAAAACCTAATGCGTTGTTTTCTTAATGGAGACATACTGTAAAAATCTAATTGTTTCGTTTGATTTTACTTAGAATAAAAGATGTCAGGTAAGGACTTGTGTATTTAAGACATAGGTTTTTTAAGATATATTAGTTTATCGTGGTTAATTATGTTATGCACGTTACTATATATATATATATATATATATATATATATATATATATATATATATATATATATTTATATATATATAAATACTGTAGATATAGCTATATATGTATATGTACATATACATATATTGTGTGTTATTTATTGGTTTATTTGTTTATTTAAATACATACTATTTATATCTAAATTTACATCTCGACAGACATCACTTTGTGTAAATGTGTATATATATATATATATATATATATATATATATATATATATATGTGTATATTGTGTGTAATAGATTGTTTTCTACATACATACTATTTATATCGAACTTTGCATTTAGACAGATCACTTTGTATAAATATATATGTATATATGTGTGTGTTGTGTGTGATTTATACATTTACTACTATTTATATCTAAATTTACATTTAGATGTGCATTACTTTATATATATATATATATATATATATATATACATGTACATACATACTATATATAATGTATATGTATATAACACACACACACACATATATATATATATATATATATATATATATATATAAATGTATTTATGTTTGTGTGTATATATATATATATATATATATATATAGATAGATAGATAGATAGATAGATAGATAGATAGATAGATAGGTAGATATGTTTGTGTATGTGTGTATATATATATATATATATATATATATATATATATATATATATATTGCTATATCCCATCTCATAAATGTATGTACATAATATATATAATGTATATGTATATAATATATATGTTTATGTGTGTGTATGTATATGTATATATATATAGATAAATATTGCTATATCTCTTTGTGTTTACATATACATATATACACACAAAGAGATATAGCAATAGATATGTATATACATATATTGTGTACGTTTGTTTTCGTGATTTATTTGCATTTAGATATAAATCACTTGGTGTATATATATATATATATACACACATACAAAGAACCCCACAGTCACAGATATACAATGGGAATTAATGACATACATATAAAGAGAAAGGAGGCTCCAGATGTGAAGAAGAAGATTAAACACATGTTTTCCTTCATTATGCCACCTCACTTGTTTTAATAACCATGTGTAACAGTACATGTGCTTTGTATGTTTCATCACACTGGCCATTCTACCTCCACACGCCTCAGTCTCTTTGTGAGCCCCTCAAGTCGCCATTACCAGCTCCCAGGAACATGGCGCCCATTGTATCCACAGCCGCTGGATCTAGACATGCTCCTCCAGTAATCTCACAACATGTCTCAGTCATTCCCAGACATGGAAGACAAGTCACTTCACTCGATCCTGTGTGTTATAAAATGACCAGGAGTGAAATATATTTAATTTAATGTATAAACAGCTCCTATGTCTGTAGTAGCTCCCAATTGCCTGTGACATGTATTTAATGATTCCTCAAGTCACAGTAGGCTCTTATTATATCAAGGAGTGCAGCAAGGAATAAAATAAGAGATTGCATGTAAATATCTTCACTGTGATGAAATAAAAATGATACAATATATTTGTTTATTGCTATTTCTTATACTGATTTCCATAAATGATTCTATGTTGCCTATTGAACTATCTGTTTTTTACTAGGTCACAATTTCTATAATTCATATTCTCTTTTGATTTTAATGAAGATGCAGCTGACACCAGATCCTTCTTCCCTTCCTCTCTATCCTTCCCCCCTTTCATTTTTTCTCTCCCCTGACCTTTCTTTCACTTTTTTTTTTCTTAAATAATTTTTTTCTACCAAAATTTTCATTTCACTCCCTTCCTACTATATTATAGTTTCCTTTCTTTTTCTACCCCTTCTGCACCCACCTCCATTCCTTTCTCTTGGTTTATATGGGCATTCTCACTAACTTCCTTTCTCTTCTATCTCATGTCTCCATTTCTCTGTCCTTTGGCCATTTCTCCTCCTCCTTTCCCTCTCTCTTCTTCCCTCCCCCTTTTCTCTTATCTCACTTTCCCCCTATTTATGCATTTTTTTTACATTTCCAACCAAATATCCAGCCTGAAAGTATAATTCACATGATTCCCATATATTCCTCAACAAATACTCAGCTCTACAATAAATCTATACATGCAACTGTATAATTAAGAGCAAATTAATCAACAATTAAGACCAGAGATCTTAAAAGGTTGAATTCCATGGGCTAAAAGTCGTTTTTCAACCTCAATTACTATACAACTAAAAATTGAGATTCCTGAATCCAGACAATTAAAAAATGGTGGTGTTGGGTGATTGCAAAAAGTGCCAGTCCCTACTTTACTGAATGTAGCCAATTTAGAATTAATGTATATTATAGTATATAACTACTAGCCAGGACAATTTTTTTTTTATAACAGAAAGTTTATTCCAGATTCTTTTTTTTTCAACAGACAAATAAAAATGATCTACAAAGAACAAATAATAAGATTTCCAGAAGGTGTTTGTGCAGCCTCTCTAGTCATGACTATACAATTACAGTCGGATGGGCTTGTTAAGCCCCCCAAGTAGGACTAATTACATTTTTTTTTCATAAGTACAAGAAAACAGAAAGCTAACATCTCTAGATAACTAGAATTAAATAAGCATGTTTTACAATGACAGGGAAAAAACACAACTTTTTTTATAACAAGTAAATACGAAAAAAGTACAATTCCTTCTTAATTCTTATAAATACATTATATGGTGGATAAATAATACAAAAAGAAATATTTTAACGACTTCCATAAGCATTAATAAATATCTATGTCTCTTCACAAGATCACACAAGCCTGAAAAATGTCCAGGATTGAATGAGTTGGGGGCCCCAGGCTGCTCTATCCCATTATATGTAAACTCTAAGTGCATCAGAGTTGTCCACACAGAGAAAGCAAAAGCAAACATTGGAGCTGGGTTCACTTTGCTTAGTATGGTGAACAGACATCTGCTTAAGATATACCCTGTATTCACGTTAAGACAAGAAAAAAAACAATGTTTATGATTAAGATAGCTCCAGCAGAGGATTGTAAGAATGATCTTTTTTTTTTTTTTTTTTTTTTAGTCACTAATTTGATCTCACACGTAATTATCTAGACAGCACATATTTTTCCTTTTTTTGATCATAAGGCCTAGACTTTCTACCACTACATTTCGTACAGAACATATGAAATCAAACCAAAAACCCAAAACAGTCAGCATTGTGCATATTATATTGGTTTCTAAAAAATGTCATGTGAATCCAACCATCAGAAAAAAAAGTGTTTGAAGGTTCTATAAAGAGAGATTTTGGATAAGGAATTATTATTTCCATATTTTTTATCCAATTTATTAAAACATTCAGGCTTCAGAAGCACTTGTGCTGGATGAGTAATGAAGTCTAATTACAGTGCAAGTGAAACCTTGTTATATCATTATAGACTGTAAAAAAAAAAAAAGAATAAAAAAAGTGAAATGAACACAAATGCTTCTTGCTGTTCCCCGAGGCAGTTCCAGGGCTCAGAGCCCTCTGTAGTCAGGTTTTAATTATTTGATCACAAATGGGTTAGTTTTGGAGCTTCTTGGATCCTTCCCTGATGATGTGTGGAAAGCTCTGTGTAGGTGGGGTGTGGATCACAAGGTGGGTGGTGCTGGCTAGTTGGCATGGAAGGTGCCCCATTGTAGTCCATGTTGGAGGGCTGGTGTGCAAGATGGTTGAGACCATACAGAGAAGGACCTTGTGCTGGGACAGAATCCACATAGTTACCCCCAACATACACAGGACTTCCTTGCATGTTGGGAGACACATAACTCCCCCCATTCCCTTGTAAGCCATGGTGGTCATACTCTGTGTTTCCATACTTCTGTTGAGTGGGGCAACCTTTTGCTGGGTTTTGATAGTAGGCATTTTGGTGGGATTTGCTAAAAGGTGGTGGGGAAGGTGCCTCATAATTAGCAGTCATTTGGTGCATGGATCCTAGAAACCCTGCAGATGATTGCATGCTCAGTGGTGGGGTGCTTGTTGGTGAAGGACCTCCAGAAGAAGATGACATGCCTTTCAGCTTCTGGTCCTTTTTATACTTCATCCTGCGGTTCTGGAACCAGATTTTGATCTGCCTCTCACTGAGATTGAGCAGGTTGGCCATCTCCACCCTCCTTGGCCTACACAGATAGCGGTTGAAGTGGAATTCCTTCTCCAGCTCCACTAGCTGAGCACTGGTGTAAGCTGTCCTGGCTCTCTTGGAGGCTGCAGAAGAACCCGGGGGGCTCCTGTCACCACTGCAACTCTCCGCCGCTTCAAATGAAATAAAACATAATTACTACACTCACAAATTGAAAGCATTATTTCTTAATAAATTCTTGAGCATGCTGCCCAGACCAGACCTTCCCCACATTAGTCTGCACTTCATAAACCTGGCATTTATTAAGAGGTCTGGTCCCCAACGCTGCCCTGGTTTATGAAGATTGCATCAAACCATGTAGACAGTTGCTTTATGACCTTCTCATGATTGAATTATTTTTTTCACAGATAACAATATAGTAAAAGAAAACATAAAACAGCCCCCAGTAACCGGACAATATCATCCCTGTGACCCATATACACATGTACACAAAGGACAGTGTCACTCTGAGCAAGTTATAGCCTGTGGAGAATTATATATTCACACTTGCTGTATGGGTACAGGCATATTAAGGAGACCATGGGCCAGGATTTAATGAGGTCCTTCAGAGCATATTCCCAGGACTGAGTATTGATATTAGATAAAGATAGATAGATGGAGAAAGATAGATGGATAAATAGATATATAAATGTATATATATATATATATATATATATATATATATATATATATATAGATAGATAGATAGATAGATAGATATGGATATATATATATATATATATATATAAAATATGTGTGTATATATATATATATATATATAAATAAATATTGATAGATAGATAGATAGATATTGATAGATATGGATACACACACACACATATATATATATATATATATATATATATATATACATATGGATATAGATAGGTAGATAGATAGTTAGATATGGATATATATGGATATATATATATATATATATATATATATATATATATATATATATATATTCATAGATAGATAGATAGATAGATAAAACTCATTAAGAGCACATTCTCAGGACTGAATATATATATATATATATATATATATATATATATATATATATATATTAATATATATATATATATTATTATATATAAATAAATATAAATATATATATATATATATATATATATATATATATATATATATATATATTAGAGAGAGAGAGAGGGACAAATAGATACTATTTGTTATATGATATATATTTATGGTGACCCACAAGTGTGTGTAATATTAAATTTCGACCTATATACACCAATATACCATGCCATAGGGCACATTGTACCTGCAGTAGGGGGACTGGCCTTCTGCTTGGAGTTCTGTCTGGATTCTTTCATCCAAGGGAAGATCTGTTTGCTGACCGTGTGCCCAGAGCTAGGCTGGACTTTACCAGGAGAGGCTTTGCTGGGCCCAGACTGGGAGCTGCTGTTGTTGTTATTGGTGGTTGTTGGGTTTTGTGTTGGAGACAAGGAGGGGGGCTGGTGGTGATCAGTGGTCAGATTGGGGCGCATGCAGCTCCCATTCAGGTTCTTAGACTTGGTCAGTGGACCTGTGTGTCCCAGAGACTGCAAGGAACATGATGATCGCTGGAAGTCATTATCAATGTGGGGGGAACTGGAGAAGGGCTGCTGAGGGCCTTCATACCCCAGACTGCCAGCCTGGTACGAGTAACCTCCAAACAGAGTGGGATTGTCATAGTAGGACGCTTTCTGCATCTCACGGGCCCCCAAAATGTGATCTCACCGACTCTGAGGGTGTCCTCACCCTTACAGAATAACATTGGCACCCCACAGTCACCTGGCACTGCTAGTCTCTTGTCTTGGATCTAGACCTAAAGACACAATGAAACAAAGTATTACTAGTATACAGGAGATGACAAGGCAATGCATAGGCCTCACCAAGTAACAAGCTGCACCTACATTTATTCTCAGACACGGATACATATTTCCTCACTGTATTTAATATCTTTATATCTGTTTTCAACATAAATAATCCGTAGTGGTAAAAATGAGCTGTTGTATATATATATATATATATATATATATATATATATATATATATATATATATATATATATATATATATTGGGACAACTAACTGTGTAGGTGCTTTACATAAATATGTGTATATACTCATGTATTATCTTAGTCCTACAAGCTGCTGGCATTTGCAAAGATTTAACTGCTTCTACAACTACACTAAATATTGACACATCTTGATGCATATATTTACAGTGTTATATTTTATAAACGCCTGTATATACATATGTGTGTGTATCTATACAAATATATATATAATATACAGAGAGAAGTTAAACAGCTCATAGTGTGTTTTTCCACAGCCAACAGTGCTCTAAATACATATTCGAAATTCATAAGCATTCAGATTTTTCGCATTTCTCTTTTGTTTACCAAATACACAAAAAATAAATAAAAGAAAAAAACAGGAAAAACTGGCATTTCTGGTGCCTGAAGCGTCCAACTCCTATAAGAAAGCTAGAATAATAGCTCCTGTCCTGGGCTCGGTCCTATGATGTATGAGGGTCATCTAGCAGCCAAGGGATCTCTAAAAGCTCCACAATTTCTTTTATTCTCAAGAAGCACAAATTACAAGCGATTCTATCTTGGTAGTCTAACTCTTAGCCTAGATATTTGCTGTCGGTTTTTTCTATTTCTTTTTTTTCTTATTTTGTTAACAACATTATCTAATGTTTTTTTTTACATCGAAATATTCAAATTTGCAGTGTCAATTTTTTGATAAAAAATAAAATTATAAGACGCATTGTTTTTCTTTCCATTAATCATAAATATATATATATATATATATATATATATATATATATATATATATATTTATATATATATATAATTATTTAACTAAATGTATATATATATATATATATATATATATATATATATATATATATATATATATATATATATATATATAATTATAGATAGGTTTATTTATATAGATATATGGAGTATTTAGTTAAACATCTGCTTTATTTGCCTACCATGCCAAGATATAATATGTTTCCCCCTAAATGCACATTTTTTCTCCCTTCTAAAAATTTTATAGAACCTAGTATTTGTCTTTTTTTGTTTTTTTTTTTGTCACATTAGAAGAAGCCACTACTAACAATTCAGAATAACGGCCATTAAATAAAGTGAGGCCTTGTTGTACTCAGTACATGGCCCACCTGAGGAGACTTACTTGTTATTTTTTTTTAAATGTATTAAAATGATTTGAAACCTATAATAAATTCCCTTGAAAAAAAATCATTGTGAGATAGCCTGGTCTGAGAGCAGCTTTTGTATTTCATCTCTCAACACGTCACAAATGTCGCTCATTTATCTTTGTCGGAATCCTAATTATTTACTCCAAGGAATTGTTAAAAAAAAAAATCTCTACCTGAATAATAAATATTAAATTATACAGTGGTCCAATTAGCTGGAGCCAAGTCCCTACCAGTGTGTTACTTATTTTAGATCGCAATTTTTTTTTTACAATAAAATAATATAAGTAAAATCAACACATTTTTGTAAGATTTAGAATAATAAAAAAAAAAATAAGGCGCTTAGGAAATCATATATAGTTACATAGCATATATATAAATATATATATATGTGTGTGCATATATATATAAATACATATATATATATATTATAGCATTAAGCATAAAATAATATATAGAGCCACAATCAAATCTGCATAACTGTCTGGTACAATGTATAATCCAATACAAAATCATAATGAAGTTAAAATGGATAATTATAATTATTATAAACGAAATGTAGCTTTGTACAGGATAAAATACAGCAGGTCGCATATTGATATGTGCCTAGGTGAATATGGATGAAAAATACAAACATGAAGCTGCAATTTTTGTCATTTAGGAAGGAATATAATGAGCAACAAAGAAAAGGGGGAAAGTGTGTGAGAGGAGAGAAGCTTAATACTGCTGTGAACTCTTCTTGAACTGAGATCCCAGTCATATGGTCATAAATCATTGGGACACATACTCCGCCATTCAGTGATAGACTATTTGGGTCCAACTTACCTTAGTCTCTGACGAGCAAACCACAAGCAGACATCATATAATTCCACTTCCAAGGCAATCAATAGGCGGCATGGAGTCCCCCTGGCAGCCTGGAGAGGTGCATGGAGACCCAGGCACTAGCCCAGGAGAAGCTGGGAGAGGAGATCTCAGAGCTTTCAATGGACAATCTCAAGCTGCCCCTCATACACCGCCCTGCTAGATCTTAACAATGGCCTCGGCTGCCTTAATGGCGACTAAATCCTTCCACATACCCAGGCTCTTCCCTTCACTTTCCAGGCAAATGCAGGGGAATAATTAGCCAAAAAAAGATCCATTTGCTTTTCCACCACAACTCAGATGCTGTTATTCCTATAAACACAGCGTCACCACTGAGGGATTATGCTAATTACAGACGTGGACAGAGGCCTAGCCAGCTCTCACTTCCCAGTGCTCAATTAGGTGCTGGGCTATGTAAATACCCTGTTTGATCTCACCTTTACATGGTGTCTTTTATTCTGCATTCGAAGCCATTGCTGGAACACCTACACATTCCCTTTTATCCCCCGGGGATAGGATGACTTCTTGTGTTTTTTTTCTTCCAAATACATAAATAATTTAGAAATAATGACATTTATCATATCTTGAGAGATATGTTCTGTATTTTATCTAAATTTAGATATTAATTGACAACCTGGATAATTTATTTATAATAATTTAATTACTTGCATTGATGAGTTGGTTGGTGTCATGCTGGGGATATGGTCCAACATACAGAATGCATTATACCTAACCTGGGCCTAGATCACATTTCTCTGGAAAATTGATGGACTTGATAAAGAGAGGCATTATCTCTCGCTTTATTATGAATACGTTTGTCCAATAAAAAAGGTATCACTATTCACTGCAATACTCTGATTATTCAACTGGATTACTGGACATTCAAGGCTACCTCACTCTTTATATAGATATATATATATATATATATATATATATATATATATATATATATATATATATATATCTCCAGTATTGCCTAAACCAGTGCTTTTAAGTAAACCTGTTGATAGGTATATTCAGAGTAACCTGTCCCTTGGTTTGTATGCAAAAAATGTTGGTGGCAAAGATTTTCACCTTTCTGCTGTTTTTTAGTATATAGGGGATAATGTATTTTTAAGTGTTACTAAGAAAGGAATATCAATTGGATCTATTGGGCATTGTTAGTTCCTGATAAACTGTTTCAGAGCAATGTGATCTAGGTATGAGTCACATAGGGCCTCATTCAATTGCGATTTAGCCAATTGAATAGGGCTCCATATAAGCACAGAGCATATTTTTTACAGAAGTTTTTAGTTAGTGAAGATTAAAGTTCATTAACTAAAAACTTCTGTAAAAAAAATGTGCTCTGTGCTTATATAGAGCCCTATTCAATTGACCGAATCGCAAATGAATGAGGCCCATAGTTTAAAGATCTGAATGGGGTAACATTTACATACACAAACCCTTGGGGCCTCATTCAATTGCGATTCGGCAAATTGAATAGGGCTCTATATAAGCACATAGCATATCTTTTTTAAAGAAGTTTTTATTTAGTGAAAACCTTGCTTTTGGATAGAGGGCCACTAACTAAAAACTTATTTTTTTAAAAAAAATATGCTATGTGCTTATTTAGAGCCCTATTCAATTGGCCAAATTGCAATTGAATGAGGCCCTTGGATTGGGTTGGTGTGTACAGATCTTAGTCTGCACATGTCTGTGCCTTCCCAGCTATGTTGTGACTGCATTTCTGTGATATGACTCCATGTAAACTAAATACTCTAAACAGTTTGGAACTTGCTTCTGAGATGGATATATACATATATTATAGGGGCATAGTCATTACAGTGAGTTATTTACATTAACTGAGACCATTATCTATTTCATTGTCTATTAATCAACTATCACAGAACAGCATAGGACATAGACTTATGTTTCCTATTTGAGGTATTTAAAGTCAACATGGTTGGTAAAACAAACCTGTTATGCCCTACAAGACAAATAAAAGTCCCATGGGTGGGTAGTTTCTCCTAATATAATGTAATATTTATTTTCAAAAATGAATACACTGGTCTATATGGTGATAGCTAAGGGCTATCATTATGGTGAGAAATATCTCAAGAACTTTACAAGATGTCACATAATTGTAAATCAAGCCTCACAGTATGATTGTAAGAGGTGCTCCAATAGTTGGCCAAGTCTATTACAAAACTCAATCCATACCATATATCTATATCTTGACTTTATCATTGACATTCCCTTTATCATTGACATTCCCTTTATCATTGACATCCACTTTATCATTGATAATCCCATAATTCACTTTTTTATCATGAAATCTTATGTATATTTACGTATTTTTCTCCCTTCCCATATTGGATTAAAACACAGGAATTGGCTATATCTGACTAATATAAAGATTGTAAGCCCTTCAAACTTGGGTGTAGGAACCAAAGAAAATCTTGAGCCTCTACACATAAACACAGATTGAAAAATCTGCCCCCCCCCCAGTTCCTACACCCATGCCTTCACATCAAGGTCGGTCTACTTTGCTTTGTATATAACTTTGTATATAATATATATCTAATGTATTGGTTGTTGGCTTGGTTGCCACTGTAGAGCTTTGTATACATGGTAGCAGAACAAATACAGATATAATTACAAGAAACGGTTTACTTTGTCTGAGATTCCTACCCAACTTCTAGGTCTTGGCTTCCATTGTTTATGAAGCAAGAATGTGCTCAAGACGCTGGGAAACTAGACCAATATTAGTGCCATTATTCTATTTGGCACAAGTTGACTCAAAGTGGTATTATGTCCTGAGTTGTAACTTGACCAATAGACCATTTAAGATATAAATTATGTCTTTTCCCACAATATGATACACTAAACATCTCCTAAAGGGCCTCACAGCATCTGACTACCATTAAAACTATAATAGGTCCTATCAATGTTGACTTGACCTACAAACATTGGGTGGATTTACTAAGCTTCTGAAGTGCAGCTAACATGCATCCCTTGATTTACTAGGCACCATTTCCTCCGGTGGAAACATTATACAACATTCCTTCTCAACTCATATTAGGAGAGAAGATGCTTAGTAAATTCTCCTGCCCTCCAATTGCCCTCAAATAAGTCCAATAAAATACAGTTTACTTTTAGAAGT
>CM050174.1:59408987-59418987 GCA_027410445.1 Discoglossus pictus
TCTATTTAACTATAAAATGCTAAGATTTACCAGACTTTTTGGTTAAGTCTGTAATAAATAATGACTATTTGTGTGTACAATATATACGGCATTATTCCATAGAAATAATTTTCCTAAAGCGCTTAAGATCACCTTAAACACATAGGTTTGTACAAACTATTATCTTTTATACTAATTTAAAGGAATTTTCAAATCGTCAGATTTTTTTTTATTTTTAAAAACGATACAAAGTTGAATTTTATGACAGATTTACTGGGTTGGATATTAGTCCATAAATATCTCCCACTGATCTGACTGCAATTTACTCCTCTTTTTTGTGTGTTTGTCATTAACTCTTAAAGTCATGTAAATGGTGAAATTGTTGGACCATTGTTTATTTGTTTGTTGTTTGTCCATGAAACCATTGTATCAACAATGTTTACTTCTAGAAAATAAAGGAGCAATCCAAAATACTGTGTAATAATCCAGAGTTTGTATTTAATCCAGAATCTTTGGTTGGGCGTCTGTGTAATAATGCGATATACATCCTGCCTTACTTTCTATATGGCATTATATATAGGTGCATAAGGTAGAGACTATATGCATAGGTATCCATACAGCAGTACATATAGATAGATAGATAGATAGATAGATAGATAGAAGGATAGATAGAAGGATTGATAGATAGACACACATAGATAGATAGATAGATAGATAGATAGATAGATAGATAGATAGAAGGATAGATAGAAGGATTGATAGATAGACACACATAGATAGATAGATAGATAGATAGATAGATAGATAGATAGATAGACAGTCAGATAGATAGATAGATAGATAGATAGATAGATAGATAGATAGATAGATAGATACTGACATAGATAGATGGATAGATAGATAGATAGACGGATAGATAGACGGATAGATAGAAGGATAGATAGATAGATAGATAGATAGATAGATAGATAGATAGATAGATAGATAGACAGATATATATAGAATGATAGATAGATAGATAGATAGATAGAGATAGATAGATAGATAGATAGATAGATAGATAGATAGATAGATAGATAGATAGATAGACGGATAGATAGACGGATAGATAGAAGGATAGATAGATGGATAGATAGATAGATAGATAGATAGATAGATAGATAGATAGATAGATAGATAGATAGATAGACAGATATATATAGAATGATAGATAGATAGATAGATAGATAGAAGGATAGATAGATAGATAGATAGATAGATAGATAGATAGATAGATAGATAGATAGATAGATAGATAGATAGACAGATATATATAGAATGATAGATAGATAGATAGATAGATAGAGATAGATAGATAGATAGATAAACAGAGAGATAGATAGATAGATAGATAGATCGATAGATAGATAGATAGATAGATACATTCATATACAGTAAAATACGCAAGGAGAGACAGTACTGCTGTGACACCAATGTATTAAATAAACACAATAATCTACATTTGCTAGGATTACTTATGCTGGCTCCTAAATATTTTCCAAAATAGAATGCATCTCTTTGAAAAGCTTCACCCTGTCTCCTACAAGTAGTCTGGCTCCCTATATATATATATATATATATATATATATATATATATATATATCAGCAATTTAGTGTCTGCTTGATATTAACTGTGATGTCCAGATCTTGAGCAAGCTCTCTGCATTAAGCTCGGTGTCTCAGCTCTGATAGACATAATGTTTAAGATGTATCAGTCACTGTCTATCAGATCCAATCCTCCAGTGTGAAGGAATAGGACCAGGCTACTCACATGTGTACCTTATCTTCATTCCACTTTAAGTAATAAAATGCAATACACAAGGTGCAATTAAATACTCAAAGCATATGACCCAGACCCCTGCAATCAGGATCCCACTATGTAAGTGGACATGGCAGAGACTAATGTGAATGGACCCAATATGGTTCTGTCTCTGCAGCCAGTGTGAATATTTACTGCAGTCCTAGAGCTCCTCTCACTCTACTACAAAAAGGTTTAGAGACCGAGCAGGGATTACAGGAATAGCAGTAACTACAGGAATAGCAGTAACTACAGGAATAGCAGAGATTACAGGAATAGGAGTGACTACAGGAATACAGTGACTACAGGAATAGCAGAACTACAGGAATAGTAGTGACTACAGGGATAGCAGTGATTACAGGAATAGCAGAGGCTACATGAATACAGTGACTACAGGAATAGCAGAGACTACATGAATACAGTGACTACAGGAATAGCAGAACTACAGGAATAGTAGTGCCTACAGGGATAGCAGTGATTACAGGAATAGGAGTGACTACAGGAATACAGTGACTACAGGAATAGCAGAACTACAGGAATAGTAGTGACTACAGGGATAGCAGTGATTACAGGAATAGCAGAGGCTACATGAATACAGTGACTACAGGAATAGCAGAACTACAGGAATAGTAGTGCCTACAGGGATAGCAGTGATTACAGGAATAGCAGAGGCTACATGAATACAGTGACTACAGGAATAGCAGAGGCTACATGAATACAGTGACTACAGGAATAGCAGAGACTACATGAATACAGTGACTACAGGAATAGCAGAGATTACATGAATACAGTGACTACAGAAATAGCAGTGACTACAGTAATACTGTGAGTACAGGAATAGTAGTGCCTACAGGAATAACAGTGACTACAGGAATACAGTGACTACAGGAATAGCAGAACAACAGGAATAGTAGTGCCTACAGGGATAGCAGTGACTACAGGAATACCAGTGACTACAGGGATAGGAGTGACTACAGGAATAGCAGAGACTACATGAATACAGTGACTACAGGAATAGCAGAGACTACATGAATACAGTGACTACAGGAATAACAGTGACTACAGTAATACTGTGAGTACAGGAATAGTAGTGCCTACAGGAATAACAGTGACTACAGGAATACAGTGACTACAGGAATACCATTGACTACAGGAATAGTAGTGCCTACAGGAATACCATTGACTACAGGAATAGCAGTGACTACAGGAATAGTAGTGCCTACAGGAATACCAGTGACTACAGGAATACCAGTGACTACAGTAATAGCAGTGCCTACAGGAATAGCAGAGACTACAGGAATACAGTGACTACAGGAATACCAGTGACTACAGGTATAGCAGTGACTACAGGAATAGCAGGGACTACAGGAATACAGTGACTACAGGAATACCAGTGACTACAGGAATAGCAGTGACTACAGGAATACAGTGACTACAGGAATACCAGTGACTACATCAATAGCAGTGACTACAGGAATACAGTGACTACAGGAATACCGGTGACTACAGGAATACTGTGACTACAGGAATACCAGTGACTACAGGAAAAGCAGGGACTACAGGAATAGCAGTGACTACAAGAATACCAGTGACTACAGGAATAGCAGTGACTACAAGAATACCAGTGACTACAGGAATAGCAGTGACTACAGGAATACAGTGACTACAGGAATACCAATGACTACAGGAATAGCAGTGACTACAGGAATAGCAGTGACTACAGGAATACAGTGACTACAGGAATACCAGTGACTACAAGAATACCAGTGACTACAGGAATACAGTGACTACAGGAATACCAGTGACTACAGGAATAGTAGGGACTACAGGAATACCAGTGACTACAGGAATAGCAGTGACTACAGGAATACCAATGACTACAGGAATAGCAGTGACTACAGGAATACAGTGACTACAGGAATACCAATGACTACAGGAATAGCAGTGACTACAAGAATACCAGTGACTACAGGAATACCAATGACTACAGGAATAGCAGTGACTACAGGAATACAGTGACTACAGGAATACCAATGACTACAGGAATAGCAGTGACTACAAGAATACCAGTTACTACAGGAATACCAGTTACTACAGGAATAGCAGTGACTACAGGAATAGCAGTGACTACAGGAATACAGTGACTACAGGAATACCAATGACTACAGGAATAGCAGTGACTACAAGAATACCAGTGACTACAGGAATAGCAGAGACTACAGGAATAGCAGTGACTACAAGAATACCAGTGACTACAGGAATACCAATGACTACAGGAATAGCAGTGACTACAGGAATAGCAGTGACTACAGGAATAGTAGTGACTACAGGAATAGGAATACAGTGACTACAGGAATAGTGCCTGACATTACTAATCTTGGCAACTTTTACTCTGCTGCCTGAATCTTGCGATTGTTTTGTGCAGGATAAGGAATCATTGGCATTTCCTTGTAATTAGTGGATTTTTATTTTTAGATACACACACATACTTTTAAAAATGTCTAAAATACTTTAGGCAGATCCCCCAGAAAACTATTTCCACTAATCATGTCATAATATATATGCTTGTATTTAATAAAGTGTTTGATAATGTACTAGTAATAATCAGGGAAAATACTCCACAAATTATACTTATTTCATAGAAGCAAACTTATATACATATATATCATCTACATGAGCGGAATAAATACTGCTCAGGCACAGCTATATAGATAATTATGTCTAAACAAACACATTTATGTTAGTCAATGAAAAAATATTCTCTCTCTCATATATATGAAGAAAAAAAAAATATATATATATATATATATTTGTGTATGTAAACGTGTATTACATAAATGCATCAAATATTGATTCATCTGTAGAGTTCACACATACATACATTTCAATATATATATATATATATATATATATATATATATATATTTATACATATATATAAATATATATATATATATATATATATATATATATATATATATATATATATATATTGATATATATATATATTGATATATGTATGTGTGCCTATGCATGAAGCGTTTATGGATGGATAGATAGATAGATAGATAGATTATAGGTAGACAGATAGATAGATATGGATATATATATATATATATATATATATATATATATATATATATGTATATACCGTATATATATATACATATATATATATATATATATATATATATATATATATATATATATATATATATATATATATATATAGTCAGAGATAGATAGATAGATAGATAGATAGATAGATAGATAGATAGATAGATAGAATATAGGTAGATAGATAGATAGATAGATAGATAGATAGATAGATAGATAGATAGTCCACATTTCCCACACACTATCCTCATCTTGGAAATATTTGCAATTCTCTACATAATATATTATCTAGCTGCCAAGACAAGCTGTAAGAAATATCAGAAGTAATATTTTTTGCTTATACCGCATTTAGGCAATAATTCTCTTAAATCTCCAGTTGATTTTTCAACGCGATCCAGACAAATTCAAACAAAAAGATACATTTATATCTTGTTTTCCGAACCCCAAAGTTTTGTACAAAAGCTGCCCCCTCCAGGATATATATATAAGATGTAATATGACCCCCCAGGGTTATAATATCAGCTCCAGTACAGAGATCTCTTCCATTTCTGGATTGTGATCAGTTGCTGATCCAGAGAAATGATTCATAGCAGACAGCATCATAAACAACACAAGGCTCCCACATCCATACAATGGGATGACATCCTTGGTGTCATAAATCAACAAAATAACCCTAAAATGCTGTATGAATGACTCTCTGGGTATAAACACACATAGCAAGGAGTGAGGAGCAATGGCAGGAAATGAAGATCCTATTTGTCACACTTTACGACAATAACATTAATAAGAAACAATAAATTTACATGGACACAGACACATCAGACATAGGGAGTCCCTGCTACTTACAATAATCCAGCCCACGGTGTGGCTCTGATCCCACTTTGTTTTATGGCAGCCTCTCTCCCTCTCTCTCTCTTTCTCTCTCTCTCTCTTTCTCTGCTATAGGCTGTTTTTTAAGGACACTTGGATTTCACGTCAGACACAAGGAGACCATGTCTGCGATTTTCCTGACGAATACATATCTATTCTGCAACCTCTGCATTAATTATTTAATGAATCACGTGACAGGGAGGGGGGAAGGGGGTCTCACTTCCATACACTGAGGACCACTGTGACCTTCCACAAAAACACCAGTGTTTCTATAACATGACGAAAAATGTATCTACATGTATGACACAATTCCATATCCTATATATGTAACTATGGTCATATCTATCTGGCAAGACATCTTGTACCCCCAATGTCATCTCACTTTCTGTCATTCTTGAATTCACTGTTTATCCCCCCACTTTCTATTATTTTTCTATATATTTTATATATATATATATATATATATATAATATACATATTTTATACAATGGATTGTGTATTTCTACATATGGTTAGAGAGCATGAACACATACATATCATATATATATATATATATATATATATATATATATATATATATATATATATACACATATATTTGTGTATATGTATATTTATAATATATATATATATATATATATATACTATATTGATATAATGATATGTATGTGTTCATGCTCTCTAAGCATATATACAAATACCTACATATACACAATCCATTGTATAATATATATTTAAATCTAGACTACTATATTTCAATAGTCACATCCATACATGTATCCTGCATGTCTTTGTGTAACTTATCCCAATACCTACATGTGATCATGTAATACACTGATGTATAAATATATTTCTTGGAAGATGTATCCAAATGTTCATTTAAACTACTGCCATAGGAATCTCCATTCTACTCTCAATAAAATTAAATAATATATATAATATACTAAATGCCCAATAAAGTAATATTAATTCAATTTGATATGGCCTTTAATTTAAGAAGAGGTAAAAAAGGTGTTAGTACAGGCAAAAGACCTGGTCAATGATCAATAAAATAATATTAATTCACTATTTGATATGGAATTCAAGTTAAATTAAATAAATTCGCTATGGTCCTTGTGCATTGTCCATGTACAAACAATAGATCTGATCAATGATCAATAGCAAACCTCTAGTATATTATGAAGGATTTAGCTTGTGTCTAATATGGCCTTGTTTTTCCTGAATTTACCCACTAATGCTAAAAAAAATAAAGAAATGATTAAAATTCGTCATGCTCTGTAAATCAGAGACAATAGTTTCACCACACCACACTGATGTGATACCCACAAATATTTTTGGTTGAAAGTCTAAAAAAAATCCCAATATATGCAGAAACAGATTGTGATTTTAAGTCATGCAAACAAACCACAAAAAACGAAATTGTGCTTAAAACTTCAAAAGGTAGATGGTCAGTTTAGAAAACCAATAGGGGCAGTGGGATAGCTGGGGGTGAGGGCTTCAAAGCATTTTTGGGGAGATAAAACCTAAGTTTATGTAACAGAGAAAAGGAGATTGATTTAGGAATTTAAACAGACTGGTTTTATTGCAGATCATAAATCTGTCAGTGAGAAGCAAGGGCTGGAAATCTCATCCTCCAGAGCAGCTCCTGAGAACAATGGAGGGGTCTTCCTTTATTACAAAATGTAGACACTATTTATAGTCTCCCTTCTTGATTTGTGTACCTGGAAATCGGTTTACAAATGCATTTATACTTTACTGTTATGTGGCCCTCGACTTTTCGTTTGGATTTAGATACAATTTTAAGATAATCAAAGTATTCAGCTAATTACTAATGACATGTAATTATTTAAGCATGTCATTGTTTTGTATGAGTCATACATGTATTTAATCTATGCATATTGCATGTGTGTTACTTACATAAATATTTTCTTTGTATTAATCAGCAAATGGAGTGGGTTTTTTTGTAGTTTGTTTGTGTTTGGTCAAGTGGTAAAATGTCTGTTTTCACAGCAAATGTGTGATGAGAGCACAAAAATTTCTTAAGAAAAACAGCAAATGTGGGTTGTAAGAATATGGGGACGACTTGAGATTGTGAAAGGGTTCTTGTCCACAGTCTTGTGAGTTGTCAAGTCCTTTGTGGGGGCTTCTCGTCTGAATTTGTGGTGGCCCCTAGTCTGAATTTGTGGTGGCCCCTAGTCTGAATTTGTGGTAGCCCCTAGTCTGACTTTGTGGTGGTCCCTCATTCTGAATTTGTTGTGAACCCTCATCTGAGTTTGTGGTGGCCACTCATCTGAATTTGTGGTGGCCCCTCATACTGAATTTGTGGTAGCCCCTCGTCTGAATTTATGGTAGCCCCTCATCTGAGATTGGGGTGGCCCCTCATACCGAATTTATGGTAGCCCCTCATACTGAATTTGTGGTGGCCCCTAGTCTGAATTTGTGGTGGCCCCTCACACTGAGTTTGTGGTGGCCCCTCGTCTGACTTTGTGGTGGCCCCTAGTCTGAATTTGTGTAGCCCCTCATCTGAATTTGTGGTGGCCCCTAGTCTGAATTTGTGGTAGCCCCTCATCTGAATTTGTGGTGGCCCCTAGTCTGAATGTGTGGTGACCCCTCGTCTGAATTTGTGGTGGCCCCTCATCTGAATTTGTGGTGGCCCCTAGTCTGAATTTGTGGTGACCCCTCGTCTGAATTTGTCGTAACCCCTTATACTGAATTTATGGTAGCCCTTCATCTGAATTTGTAGTAGCCCCTCATACTGAATTTGTTGTGGCCCCTCATCTGAGTTTGTGGTGGCCCCTCATCTGAATTTGTGGTGGACCCTCATACTGAATTTGTGGTAGCCTCTCTTCTGAATTTATGGTAACCCCTCATCTGAGATTGTGGTGGCCCCTCATACCGAATTTGTGGTGACCCCTCGTCTGAATTTGTGGTAACCCCTTATAGTGAATTTATAGTAGCCCCTCATCTGAATTTGTAGTAGCCCCTCATACTGAATTTGTTCTGGCCCCTCATCTAAAGTTTTTGGTGGCCCCTCATCTGAATTTGTGGTAGCCTCTCTTCTGAATTTATGGTAGCCCCTCATCTGAGATTGTGGTGGCCCCTCATACCGAATTTGTGGCAGCCCCTCATACTGAGTTTCTGGTAGCCCCTCATCTGAATTATGAAAATACCTTCATTGTCTTCATAAAATACTTCTCTATTTCTAAGACTCTGCATTTTTTCTGAGTTTTGCAGTGAAACTGATGTATAATTATTTATTCATGTAAGAATATTTACCTAGCCTTAGTAGCATGGGAAGTGTATGTTACATAGACATATATATGAAGCAGCGCAGCATGCAAACAATGGTAAAAGTAATATCTTGGAGTCCAGAGATGGGTTTTTTCCCTCTGGACATAAGAGAGTCCAGTTTAGTGTCAGCCTCCTGTACTCATTAGGATATATTAAACATTGCTCTGTCCAGTCCTGCTCAGGTCAAGGGGTTTCTCAGGTCATCCTGTAGCTCTAACACTAACTTGCCCTGTGAGTGAACCCTTTCCTCATTCCTTAGCACATTCTTCCCAAAGCTCACACATATTTACTTGAACCAAAATGAGTCCCATCCATTTGCACAGAACCAGGCACAAAAATGTGCAGAAATTAATCATTTTTTATAATTAACAATATTTTAAATGGGCTGTAATCTGCCAACTTTTACTGAATTTACAAGCAACTAACTAAATCCCCAAACGAATTAATCGATCAAAATAAACTGATATTGGATTAAATGATATATTATTAGTGTAAATAATTTATACGCAAAGCGTGTTAATGGCGCAGTGGTTTTTGCACAATAATTGCAATTTAAGTTCAAAGCATCTTCAAAGAAAAGGGTTGTTTTAAAACACAGTGGTGACAGGGGGCAATAAAGCAATAAAATGCAGCCGGCATGACAGGATTGTGTTACCTTCAGCGATCTGGGCCTCCTCTCCAGTGTTTTCTAATTTCCAAGTCATGTTTATGGGACTTTTCCAAAGTAACAAGAATAAAAAAAAAAAAAAGCAATCAACACAGCTTATTCCCTCTTTCTCTGGAGAATTTAAGAGTCAGCTTGCACCTTTTTTTCTTCTTCCAACAGAAGGTCCTCACAGTTTTGCTGTTGAATAACAAAGACACAGAATAAGTATTTAACACAAAAAAAGTGATTAATGATTTTCT
>CM050174.1:59421487-59443987 GCA_027410445.1 Discoglossus pictus
ACAGATAACATAGGTGTAAACCAACCAAATGATGGTGTGTATGAGACTTTACACATGGCATCCAACATACAACAATAGCATGTTCCCTCTATATGTAACACTGAGGTTGCATGTCAGAACCAACATACGACAGCAACAAAGAGAAAAAAAAAAGAGGCAGTTCTGGAAAAAAAAATCAGAGGCTCATTTATTAAAGCCAGGGTTGGTTGTCTAAGTCCTGTCAGGGGGGTTCATCCTTTGTACCGCAGTGTAAACATGACAAATGGGCCAGTTTGGCATGATTAGAGATGAAACAAAGATCTATCTTCTCCAGATCTGAAATCTATCTACAGGCTTCTCCTGGATGATCCCAGCCAAACTGTGCTCCATCATCCCTTATATAAATAAAGCGTTTGTATCAGCAGCCTTGTCCTGACATAGAGCCCAGGGAGGGGGTGTTAGAGGCAGCTTGGGGTGTCCTCAGTGTGGCCCTTTGCTGCCATTTGGAGACTCCCAGATCTGATTTTAGTATTGGGTAGCTTGTGGTCTTTTTTCCATTTCATCCTTCTATTCTGGAACCAGATCTTGATCTGACGCTCTGACAAGGACAAAGTGTGCGCAATCTCCACTCTGCGTCTGCGGCTCAGATAGCGGTTATAATGAAACTCCTTCTCCAGCTCCAGCACTTGCTGCCTGGTGTAAGCTGTTCGGGATCTCTTGGGCTCCCCACCAGTGTAATTGGGATTTACTAAAAAAAAAAAAAAACACACAAAATAATAGATATTATTAAAAATATATAAAATATAACTTTTATTGATAATCTCACATATCTCATATAATACATCCACAAATCTCTTATTAGTTGTATTGCCTGCATCATGAACTTTTGAACTTACTAGAAGAAAAAATAACACACAAAATAATAGATATTATTAAAAAAATATAAAATATAACTTTTATTGATAATCTCACATATCTCATATAATACATCCCCAAATCTCGTATTATTTGTATTGCCTGCATCATGAACATCTTTTCAACATTCTCACATTAAAATGTCAGGAGCCAGTGAAAGTGTACCCAACCTGCCACTTATACAAATTAGGAAGGCCCCACCATACTAAATAGGAGCTTACTAGAAACTGGAGGAGGATGGTAACTCTACTTCAAAAGGCACTTGGCCAAGCAAAGCCATAAAAATTTATGGAGGATGTAATTATACTGCCCTGCAAATAGGAGGGATCGTAAATCTACAAGAAATGCACATTTTTACAACTACTGCAATAGTTTTTTTTTCTGGAATCCAGATTTCCATTAGAAAGGTAATAAGACTTACCAGTGACAATGTGGACCTTTTTCATCCAAGGGTAGACCACTGGATCCTGGCTGGTAGGGTCAGTAGCTTTTCGGTTTAAGGATAACTGGCTGCAGGATGGAGGTGTACTGGGGGTGATGGACTCACAGGGGTGTTTGTCCTCGGGAATGAGCCCCATTGGGGGGTGAGTTCTTGGTACAGCTGCCTGGCGCAGAGATCCCTGGCATGGGGTATAGGGCTCGCTGGTGCAAGCTGTTCTTGGGTAGGTCGCCACATGCTGGAAATTGTTATTTCTTTTCTGGTTGCCAAAATACTCCGGAGAATGGCTAGGAAGATAATCACTCTGGGAATACTCCTCACAAGGTGGGAACTTTGGGTCCACATAGTTGGAGTTGATCAAAAACGAACTCATGGTCATTATTTCTGTGAATTGCACTCAAAAATAATCTACAATTTATTCCTATAGCCCCAGTCGTTTTCCTGTTTGCTAAAACCCTCCTACTTTACTGTCAAGTGAACAAAGTTGGCTTTGCATGTGACACTGGGAGCCAATAGCAAAAGATCTCCCCTTCCCGGATAAGGAAACACAGCCCCCCAGTCCCATCTTCCAAGACAGGTTATCATTTTCTAGTAACTAATTACTGACCTCTTGGAACAACCCTCCATTTTATATAATGTAATATTTTGTCCATATCGACATAATTAATTCCAAATATGTCATAATTATTAAAAAAATATATATTAAGCTCCAAAAAATGCCCAGATAAATAAGAAAAAATAATAATACAAAGGCTTTTCTTGTTGGTCTTGCCTCTGCAGAGGGTTTGCAGTGAGCTCTGTCAGAGACAAATAAGACTTGCCTTGGATCGATAGGAAATTCATCAACTAATTCGGGATCCTTGCCTTACTAAATCCTATTTAGCCACAGTATTAAATTGCTTGTTTCTTTCAAAATAAAATAAGGAACAAATGCAGAATACTAACAATTATATCATAGATGTAACTAGAAATTATAATAATTATATGTTTATATCACAGTAAATTCAGGATTAGCTTTGGCACTATATTGAAGCCGCATTGTTCATACCAGGAATCAGAGAATATAACAAGCAGACAGGTAACAACTTTCATACATTTAATTTAATGCCCCCCCCACATCATATCCCTCTCTGATTGAGTCTCTGTAGCTTTGTGTCAACTGCATATCCCCCTAGACACGAATTTGTGACATATATGTCCTCACACAAATTCGGATCTACAGGGTACATACAGAAAACAGACAGATTTCTTCTTCTGCTGCTCATAAAAGTGGTTAATCTCACAAACACAACATATAACTAGCACAACATGACACATAAAGGCTCAGAAGTTATAATCATGCAGTAAAAGTTATATTTTATTAATAAGTAACTCAACTCAGATCATGTTGGGAAAGAAGAATTAAAAAATAATAATATCTACAGTAATAAATTAATATAATGTCTCCAAAAATAATAGTTACAATTCAGATGCACAGAAAAAAAGCAACAAAATAATAATAATTCTCCAAAAGTAATAGTTACAATGCAGTTGCATGGAATAAAAATAATGGTAAAAATGTAACTAAGAGTATACAATTATATTGACAAATACAATGTATGGGCACTTATGTACCCAACAACTGCAAATATCTAATTTGCCGGTTTTATGTATAAAAAATATATTCTGTAATTATAAAAAACAGTCCCTCAAGTGAGAGTTTCTCACATGCATAGATTTTCGCATTTGTTACATATACTACATCAAATTAGAAAACTTAAAATGCATGCAGAAAAACTTAAAATAGATTATAATACCAAGGCCACATCACTGTGTTTGTTAGGTAATTATTAAATATCCAATTAACCTACTCTACTAAATAAGAAATGGTCAGCTGATAGTTGTTTCGCATAATTCGAATTCTAATGAAATAATCACAAGAAATATTGTAAAGTAGGTGTTTTTGCTTTTAATAAATCCGGCTAATAAAAGCAAGCTTTTATTATTATAAAAATAAATAGTATAAATAGTATTACAATTAATTTTCATTACCTAACTATATATATATATATATATATATATATATATATATATATATATATAAATATATATATATATATATATATATATATATGTATATATATATATATATATATATATATATATATATATATAGTTAAGTAATTAAAATTATATATATATTTGTATAACTATATGTATAATTAAATATATGTGACATATGATGTATAATTCCCCACATCCTACAAGTGATAACACCTTTGATCAGATACCTTTGTATGATAGCAAGTGTAAATATTATATATATATATATATATATATATATATATATGAGACAACATTATGAAATAGTCGGTATTCTGCAATTATATCATTTTCTTTCCTCAGTTGTAACAACAAAATCTCCACATTAACCCCTGAATTTCTAGTCTTCAGGTATTCTCACATTCTCCTTCCCAATGACCTGCCTTGACAGATTCCCTTCTTCCAAGTGATGGCTTGGGGCAGTAGTGAGGCCTCTTTGTAACAGAAAACTTCGAGTTTCTTAACCAAAATAAACTGAATATAATTATATTTTTAAGAATAAAAGCTATCAAGAAAACAAGTATTGTACTAGATCCACTTGTAAGTGATCCCTAGTCTTAGCCTGTGTGTCTGGATACCAGTCCAGGACCCTGGGCTCCCTGCTGTCTCACACACCTTTACCCACTCAATCACACTACAACACCTACCTTGCTGGACTAGTCCAATTGGCTTTTTATGGTGGTTCAGAAAGTCAGCAAAAAATCATACAAGAGAAGTACACATGAGCCTCCAGCCTCTGAGTTATTCTCTTCCATCTGCTTTCACATACAAGTTTAGCACTTTTCATACCCTCCTAAAAATATAATGCCTTAAAGCGACAGGCATCTGCTTCTTCATGCGGTCAGTGACAGGCCTTGTGAGCTGATTTCTTATGGATACCCCAAGTTTCCGAATTAATCTCATAGTTTGTCAGTCTTTGTTAAACAGCAAGGCGTGGTGTGTGAGTCCCCTCGGCATTTTCATATTAGTTAGTAGCCTGACCTGCGTTTCACCCTCTCGTGGCCTCTCCCACTCGCAGCCAGCACACTAGGATCACTTTAATTGTTAGCTTATATTGAATCATTACTGGGGAGAAAAATGGAATAGCAAATGTATTATGAGACCATCGACCAGTGCTGACAGTATACCCTCACTATTATTTTATTTAGCAATCTAGACATTTTTGTACTGTAATGTTTTATGTTAATATCCCAATTTAGATCCCTGATACCTTCTTCATTAAGCTACTTTATTAATTCCACACATCTCATTTTCTATAATTACAGGAATAGCCGAAACCTCTGAATATATTAAGGTGAAAACAATACAATTATATTTAGATAATTAAGATTTTTTTAAATACCATTATCTGCCTCTTTTTAATAAATTATTACATTGCGCATTTATGTAATTTCGAAGTATGGAGCTTTTTGTTATATATATTTATAAATATATATATATATTTATATATATATATATATATATATATATATATATATTTATATATATATATATGTTGTTATTTAGGAACAACAATAGCAAATTAATATTTAATTTTAACAACATAATACATTTTTCGATTCTTGTCATTTGTAATCGTTATTATATATGATATTTAATGACTCAGACAAAATACAAAAAAATATGTTGTTCAAACTAAATATCAATTTCCTATTTTTGTGTATAAATATATTTTCGCCTTTAAAAAAAATACAGTTATCTGAGAAACAGCTAGAAAATTAGAGCATGAAGGGAAACTTATTAAAACATCCCAGACATATAATTTAGTGAGGAATATTTTTTTGCTAAATATGTGTTGAAATCACTCCAATTTAATACATTCTTACTTTTACATAATTAGCGAATAAACTGTGGAAACACATGTGCTTTGTTGTATTAATTTATATAAAACATTTGTTTGTGATTTAAACATTAAAAAAAATTAAAATATAAATAAAGTGATAATATCTAGTATCTAACGCTGTGAATACTATTTTGAGAAATATGGGGATTTTTTTAGGATCGAAAGTAATTATTTCAGTAGTTTACTGATAAGGCAAATTAAATATAACAAAACATTACAGTATGTAATAATAAAATTATAAGAAAATAGATGTGGGGCAAGTAATAGAAATTTGGAAAGGCAACACAATTTCAAATAATACTACAATAAGTACGAAATATGTGTGCACACACGTATGAAATTATATATTTTGAATACAATGCATCTGAAATATTTTTCTGTGTAATAATAAAATCTTTCCCACTTTAATATTCCACATTATTTAATAAAATATTGATTTTAATTCAGTGATTTTATTTTTTATTATATTATTTTATGTTTATAGACAATTTACCCCCTTTTTACAGATTGGCTATAACTAGATCACTCTCTCATTTTGGCCAAATTATAGATCTCTAATATAATCTGGTGTACATTGCAGCAGAGTCACGCACAGCATACACTTTTGACCCTCCACCTTTTGACCCATGAACTCTCTAATACAGTGCTAACAAGCCTACCCTCGGCATTGGGGCTGCAGCAGACTGTATATAGTACCAGATCTATTTCTGGCTATATTTTTTTTATTGAAATGTATAATTCCCTAAATGCTGGAAGCAGGAATGTAAATTATTCTGTTATTTTTATGATTTTATTTATGATTTTATAATATTTCCAAATAAAATATCACTTTGATGCAGCAATTAGCTGGTCTAATTATTAAAGCATGTATTGTGTATGTTGTTATTTATGATAAGTGTTTGTTTTTTAGAGCAAAGGTGTTTTTAGGTAACTGATAAGAGAAGGATTTCTATGGCTAGTGTATTTTCATGTCTGTGAACTTGGTCTGAAGCGGGCTCTGCTGGTCAGCTGGTGGTACTGCACTTTAATTTTTCTGATCCTAAAAGATTCTGCAATAAAAATCATTATCTAGGGTAAAAAAATAATAATTTGGTATTACAAACCTACTATGCTATGTAAAATAGGTATATTTAGCAGTAACAGGTATTTATATATAGAATAATATTAAACAAACCTGTTTGCCAGGTTATTATATGCTCATCAGAGCAAGGTATGTAAATATAAAACATGCCCTGTGCTTTGTGCTGGAGTCTGTGTCCCTTCCAAATGTAATAACCCATAAACATCATTACATAGTGACCCGTTTCCCGTAGTGGGGTGAGATGACTGTATAGGAGGGTTTAGCTCTGCAATAGTCTACTGACCTCTCCATGATCCCTCTCTCCTATGAATAATTGATGGGATATGAAGCTGCTTCTCCATTCACATTGCAAACCCCCATTATACTGCCAAAATGGCGATTTAATCGTTTAGAATAGCTCTGTTTTTTTTTTTCTTCAGCTCATTTGTGCCCCTTTTGCTTTTCATTTGATATTCCTAATTAAATCGTTTAACAGATTTCAATCACTTCAGTAACAACCAAATAAAACATCACGAGGATTTGTTTTTTTTGTTTTTTTTTTTACGAACTTCACTGGCTTTAAGAGAAAAAAACAACGTTTTGGTAATTATAGAAAATGGCAATGCCTGCAACATCATTTGTGAGAGGTGAACTAGGGTTCATGAACGAATCTCGAACGATCTGAGGTTAAAAGTGCACAGAAACTACATTGACGCAGTGCGATTTTTTGCTGCAGTCAGCACCTGACGCGAAGTTCTGACGAATTGCGATATTTTTAATGCAGGAAAGTAATTCATTTTTTTTTTTTTCTTTAAAAAAAAAATAAATTTGTTGCAGAACATATACACTGAGAATAATAGATTACAAGTGCTAATTAATATAAATGTTACACACCAATCCTTGCATCGATCTACAGATAAAACACTTCAAGCTTGGAAACCTGATCAAATTATAGATGTAAATGATGAAGAAATTCACTTAGGCACTTTGTCAATGGCAGAGGGGAACTAAATGCAAATATTTGGAAGATAAATAACATTTTCTAACCTTCTGAAAAATGTATTTGTGTGTTTTTGTTTTTTTATATATATACAGGAAGAGAACAACAATTGAATCTCCTATATCTTGTAATAGGATAAATATTAATAAATACAGTTTCAAATTCAATGAAAATGTATGTGTGAAATTATCTACTTATCTATCTATCTATCTATCTATCTATCTATCTATCTATCTATCTATCTATCTATATATATATATACATATACACATATATATATATATATATATATATATATATATATATATATATATATATATATATATATATTAACTAGACTTCAGTGAGAAAGTTTGAAAATGGTTGTAGATATTCAGATGTGGGAATAGGTTAACAAAAGTTGTCTGGTGTGTTATGTATAGGTGTGCTAAATGTATGCAGAAGTGAATAGGTTAAATAAAATATCCATATAAGTAAACTTAGGGCAAGGTCCTGTATTCCCATTGATGGTGTTTTTATCTTTCGTACAAGGCTGTACATCTGCAAAAGAACTAATGATCCCACTTCATAGAAAGAACCATCAAAGAGAGGAAATCTGTATAAAATGAGGTGTAAATCCCCCCATGTCTGCACAGCCCTAACCCTGTTTTCCTGTTTACTTTCTAACACTTCATCCGGCCAAAAAACATAAAACACTCACTGAACTTTCTGCACTGGGGGAGCAGCAATAAACTGAGACCATCCTGCAGAACATCCCAAGCTGGAAGGAATGTGGAGAGGATATTGTCTTATGGTTTCTAGTTATTCAAGCGAATGAGACTTATCCACCTGAAGAGTAGGTGCTTAGAGTTTATAGAAACTAATGTATAAATATTAGTTACATTAAATAAATATCTACTTGAAATAAATATCCATATCCACACATTGTCTCTTCATTCGTAAATTAATATAAAGAATTTATCCTAATAAATAATTAGTAGCATTTATGTGTATATATATATATATATATATATATATATATATATATATATATATTAGACATTAAAATAAAATCACTAATGCACTATTCATTGTTTGTACTACGATATATATATATATATATATATATATATATATATATATATAATGTAAATAAGGTCAATCAATACAATTTAGTAATTCCACATATCTGATATTTAGCCTGTTGTTCGGGAATAGACAAAAAATCAATCCAACTCTGCCCTTCTTTTTAGTGGATCAATGTTTTTATCCCAGAAGTATTTAGTTTCAGCGAAAAATGTGTGTTGATGTGTCCATAATATCCCATTTCATACAGTATTATACAGGCGCTTGGATGCAAATTTAACTTAAACAATAATGGAGAATGGTGTAAAATAGGCATTATTGTTTAGTTCAGTGTGTGTGTGTTCTCTTTCTGTGTATGTATGCATATAAATATGTGTTATATATATATATATATATATATATATATATATATATATATATATATATATAAATATATATATATATATATATATATATATAAAAGCATATACATATCTACTATTATATATATATATATATATATATATATATATATATATATATATATATATATATGCATACATACACAGAAAGAGATACATACAAACATTATTTAAAAAAAAGTATGATTAAATAAATGCCACTATAACTGCACATGAATGGAATTTTGTTTTAAATAAATATATATATATATATATATATATATATATATATATATATATATATTTACATTTAACATATTCTCCTGCTGCAAAACTAATGCATATACTTTACTTAATTTGTACTTAATACATATACTTAATTCTTGCAGTTTTAAGTAACTTGTAACTTTTAGCTCTCATAAGAACAATATATGACCTTACCATTTAATGTTAAGAGACACAACATCTTTAACCCAGGTAAAATGTGTTTGCGAATGTAAGATGGTTTAAAGAAGGGTCAGACATGTAAGTCCATGCTCTTTCCATTAGAGATGATAGCACCAGCTTTACTTTACTGATATCACTGACTGCAGTAGCTCTGATCATATCATGTGGAGCTGTATTTTTTCCTATTTGACCTGTTCACATCCAAGGGATGCTCTAATGAAACTAATACCTTATGCAAATGAGCTGCCTAAACACAAATGCATCTCCAAGTACTGGTTGTGTGTAGAAGTATAGATATAAGACTTACTTTTGTGGGATCCAGTTGTCTTCTGCAGTGTTCAGCAGACCTGCCCATACTAATATCCCTCTGCTGTCTCAGGGCTTGTCCCTCACAAGCCGAATTGAGCAGTTAAAATGTCACTTAACATTCTGGAGAATGTGAAATATATGGTACTATGTCAACTCCCTAAAACCATAAAACTAACTTTATGGACCTCACGTGACTTTTGCGAGCCAGTGAGGGGGTATCTGTCTGAGGTCTGGGCCATTTTTACGATCTAACTTCTAGATAAAACCCTATCCGTTTGACATGTAAATGTCATACCTAGTTGGGGTGTAGCAAATGGGTCCATGGTGTAAGCGGTGCTAAAAAGTCTTTTTCAGGAGGGAACAATCTGTAAAGTCTTTTTCAGGAGGAGACTAATTGTGCAGAATGGTGGGTAAGTGATGAAATATACTTTTTCCTATATGGTTAATTAATTGGATTAATATTAACAGTTGTTTGAAAGTATTTGTGTGCTGAAAAAAGGGGGGAAACCTGTCAGGGGAAAGGTGGGAATGGAGTGGTGGTGAGTGTGAGTATGAGTAGTAAATGGTGCAGTTCTCCAGGTCTCCTCCTGTATTACTTTGTGTAAAGTTTCTCTAGTAACTTTACTTCTATTTCTGCCCAAGTCTTTACCATCTAAATTATTACATTACAAAGAAAGGTTATAGATTATTTTTTTGCACATTTATACCTTTTAAAATTCTCAATCTGACACTTTTTAATTCTATTCAATATATATAAATGCACTGAGAGATTATCCAACACAAGATTCAATTTATATATCAGCAGAAACATTTTTTTTTATTATGACTACAAATACATACAAAAAAAAACAATTGGCAATTTCCTTGGACATGACAGTCTAACACATAACCTGTCAATCACTCGTACCCCAGCACATCAGAGATCTCCTATATCTTAAGATAAATATTAACAAATACAGTCTAATGTGAAATAATGACTGGAGGGTTCAAGCTAATACCACAAAAATGTACATTTAAATGAAATTAAAGTTTTTTTTTAGTGCATTGGTCACATGAAACAGAACCAAAAAAAAAAATAATTCGTAAAAAAAAAAAGTATATTTTATTATCAATAATAAATAACTTATAATAACATTTAAGAGCTCTGATAAACATGCTATATTTTTTAAAAGCAGCAATATCGTACGGTCACAAAACTGGACATCACCAGGACTTGAGCATGATGGAAGGAGAAACAAAAAGAGACTAGGAATGAGAGGAGGGGATGCAGTTCTGTAAGGAAGAGCCACAAAGGTCTCATGCCAGGAGGTGCCCCGGGTACAGTACTGTGATGATGAGACTGAGGTGCCCTCAGGGCTGGAAGGCACTGCCCGCTGTAGCCAGGCTCATACTTTTCAGTTTATTATCTTTCTTCCACTTCATCCTCCTGTTCTGGAACCAGATCTTGATCTGCCTCTCTGAGAGGCACAGGGCATGGGCGATCTCAATCCGCCTCCTCCTGGTCAGGTACCTATTAAAGTGGAACTCCTTCTCCAGCTCCAGGGTCTGGTACCGGGTGTAAGCTGTCCTTGCCCGCTTCCCATCAGGACCTGTCATGTCTAAAGCAAGAGGAACATAATATTTACATAGGATCACAATGTTTACCATGTCTTTGTTATGTATCCACACCTGTGTGTGCCCAGCTAAGCCATCACATAACTCACCACTTCTTATAAATAACTACTAGTCATTCATTTCATCATATATATCTATATCTACATTTATAAATATAACAAATAACTAGCTGCTTATTCTTTAGTGATCTTCCCCAGATATTGCCCTATTTTTGATGATCTCTATATAAGAAGTATAAGTACCAGTACCGTGATTTATATGCAGCTTCCTCATCCAGGGGAATATTTGTGGGGTCTGCCCGTCTGCACTGGCTCCGGTGGGACTTGCCTCGGGTTGTCTGGCTGGGGTGGTCTCCTCCGTCTCAGAAGACGCGCTGGTTTCTTCTATTTCTGTAAAGTGGCTGCTTGATCCGGCAGAGGTGGCCGGATCTGAGGGGGGTGGTTCGGTTTTGCTCCCCAGACTGGTGGAACATGGCAGGGACTCTGGGGAGGAGAGGGGACAGCTGGATCCCTGTCTGAACCCTGCTGAGTTCTCCCCAAAGTGGCTGGAAGATGCTGATCGGTTGACGCTAAGGTCCATGCCATTGTAGTTGTAGCCATAAGACGTTGGGTGCATGTTGCTGCTTGAGTCCCTGTAAGATCCGCTCATATTGCTGCTGCCAGTCCCATAATTTAGCAAATGATAGTCGGGGCCATTTGAATAGCGCCCTGAGAACGAGTTCACAAAGTAGGAACTCATTTGGGTTATTTTGAGGGCTTGATTTGTGGCTCGTGGTCGTTATAACCCTGCGCCTGACGATTTATGATGTATTAATGAATTATAGCAATGCACTGTTCTTCGTTTTTGCTATGTATGCGGCCAAATATGGGGGGTGTGGGTGCGTTTGGAAATCACGTGCTTTTGTTGACCAGTCGTAAATTCTCACTGATGACCTCAAGAGGTAATTCATGCTCTATGGTTACAAATAATGACGATCTGAGAATCGTTAGGCCCAAGTCAATGTACTGCTTCCAAAAAAAAATCCCACAGAACAAGCTCTCTCCTTGTTGGCAGACCATGCCACCTACTGGAGGTTGTGTGAATTACAACAAGTCCACACCCAGACTCATTTTATTCCCTCCGTTTGTAGAATCTAAAAATCGTCATTTTATTATGGCGTTTATTTTAATAAATATTAATTAATAGATCAGCAATAACACAGCAAGCAAGATATGAATGGCTGAAATTTAATTTATTAACCAAATTACAAGGTGCTTATATTATAGCCTAGTTATCATATTCTTTTAGAATGCTAAAAATATATAAATCAATCAGTGACGAATAAATTAAAAACACCTGAAAACAAATCAGATTTTCTGGAATAGTATGGTGATTTCTTTTTTGTACTTCTGTAGATAAAATTCGTCATGAATTCAAATGTCTGAAACGCGAAAAATATAGGAAATGAGTTATATTCTTCTTGTAGACGACGAAAACTGGAGAAATATGTGACGAATATGTGACGAAATACTATAAAAAGTTTTTTTAAATCCGCTTTACAATAAAATATAAATGAGGTAAATCATTTAAAAAAAAATATATATAAATAAGACTATGTCTACTGTGAGGAGAAGTTGGATTTTAAAAAGTATCCAACAATGTAAAATTAGGAGAAATGTTGAAAATGGCGTGTTTTAATGAATTCGTGTAAATCCGATATTTATATTCTGCAAGCAAGCAGTGTATGCCTCGAAGTATAATTAAATGTTTGTGGTTTATCACTTAAGATTAAAGGGAAAATAAATACAAGTGAGCTGTGCTGTATGATTAAATAAATGACACTATAATTGCAAATGAATGGAAGTTTGTTTTTTATCGCAGGAATAATTCCTAGGAAATGAGGGCTTTTTTCTATTTCCTGCAGATCAAAGGAAAATCTACTACACAATAAACCACAAGTTTAATTCCAACAACATTTAATAAAATATCCCAGACATATTGCATCTGTAGAACAGCATTAGTGGGTTAGAAAAATGTCCAGACTTCGTGCAATTCACATTTAATGTTTTGATTTGTGATACCTGGGGGTATATCATTTGGGAAGTGCAGGAATAGACCCAATATTTTAATGGGGACGGATGAATGGCCAATATAGACTCCCAGTGCTAAATCCAAGACATAAGACTTCTTGTGCTTTCCATATAATAGTGTCGCAGTAATTTACTGTAAGTTGCCACTGTGAATGGGATATTCACTATCAGCTAACAGAGAGGTCATTATAATATTCATCTCATTCCTCATACAAACTACAAATAGAAAATACAACCACAACACAGTAAAAAAAAAATAAAAAAAAATATAACATGTCACGATTAGACCCTAGGTAGTTACATGTACTTTCAGTAGACATAGAAATAAAACATACAATAGACAGCAAAATCAATATGTCAATCGTGCATGAGACAACTGGACAAGACGCCTGAATATGTATGTGAATATATATATATATATATATATATATATATATATATATATATATATATATAAGCGTGTGTTTGTTTATGGGTCTACATATCTATGTATGTCTGGACTGCATTTATGTGGTTGTGTGTGTATATGTGTGTGTGTGTGTGAATACTTGTATATGTATATATATATATATATATATATATATATATATATTTATATATATATATATATATATATATATATAAAATGTAAAGAATATATATATATATATAAATATATATATATATATATATATATATAAAACATAAATTATATATATATATATATATATTATATATATATATATATATATATATATACATAGTGAATGATGTGTTTTGACATTTATATGCATGTATATATATATATATTCACATGGTATTTTTTTGCAAAGTACTAATATTATTCAAGAACGATGACAGTCAAACATAGGTAGTCAGAGGATTATAATACAGATAATATCTGCTTTTTCTACATTCTTTACCAGTTCTGTGTGCAACAATAAGTTATTCAAGATACAAGGATCTGTTTTTTCTTTCCACGTGTGCACTCTCTGGTGCCTTGAGTATATCTCTCTCCTTCAAGTCTCTATCACTCTGCGGCTTTCTCCTCTTCTTCCTCTGCACTCTGCACAGAGGAGTTCAGCAGTTTGCTCTCTTTTTTCCATTTCATCCTCCTGTTCTGGAACCAGATCTTGATCTGACGCTCAGTGAGACACAAGGAGTGCGCAATCTCAATCCTGCGTCTTCGGGTCAGGTAGCGGTTAAAGTGGAACTCCTTCTCCAGTTCTAGGGTCTGGTATCTGGTGTAGGTCTGGCGACCTCTTCTCCCACTGGGCCCAAACACAGAACCTGCAATGAGACCATTATTAGGAAGCTGATCCTTGTAACTTCCTGCTACTCCTTCCAAGACATTTCTAGTGAATAGAGCAGGGTTATGGAAACTGCAACCACAATATATATATTTATATATATATATATATTTATCTATCTCTAGATGACACTATAATATTATGTGTGTGTACATATACAAATTTGCTATTTTTATATATTACATTATTATTTTATAACTACAATTACCCAATTCAGTGTGTTTGTATGGTATATATTGTTACATTTTAATATAGTTGTGCATACATATATACTAACAAATGCTATTTTGACATGAAGTAAGAAATTGATGGGTAATTTGGACTTTCTCAGTAGCCTGACTTGTCTTCAGGAAGCCACATCTTATTCTTCCTTACCCCCAGCCCAAGGTGTTCTTGTTTCTTACCGGTTACAATAATAGATTTGAGCATTTAAGCGATAATGAAATGTATTGATCTGTACAAGTCCTGGGCACTTTATATCCTGACTAATGGACATCAGGTTCAAAACCTTAAAAAGAAACAAACACTGCTTCTTAAGTGTGAGACCCTCACTACATGATTAAGGAAATATTGCACTTAAACTAGCAATAAGTCATTGTACTAAATCCCCTTCTGGGAGTGTTTCATTACTATAAAGTTTCATTACATTTCTAAATCACTTCTTGAAACCTACAATCCTAATGTATTTATGTTACTAGATGTATACAGGGAGAGAGAAAGTGAGAGTGAGAAAGGGAGAAAAGAAAGAGAAATTGGTATGGCTGGAGAGAGGAGAGAATAAGAGAGAGGGACAGAGAAAGGGATACTTATATATAAAGAAGGAAAGAATAAATTATGAAAGAAAAAAATGATCTGTGAGAAGGGATAAGGAAATGCATACATCTTCAGTAATGTCGGAATGAGAATAAGAAATGGGTGGATTGGAGGGAAAAGTGGCAAAAAGAAGGAAGAAATAATGTCATATAAAAAGGTAATGGGGATATAGAGTTGTGAGAAGATGAGAAGAAATGAAATAGGGAGCGAGATAGAATAAACAAGAGACATATTGATTTATGGTGAGAATATATATATATATATATATATATATATATATATATATATATATATATCTATCCTTATTTAATTAGCTACTTGCAAATGCCTTGAACTCATAAATTTGGCTTTGGGTGTTTTTTTTAATAAATGTTTATATGCATTATATTGTCTTAAGAAGTCATTAGTGCCAATAAGTAGTAGTTGCCGAATATGTAGAAATAATAGGAGTGGTTTTAATTGTGTATAAATTTATGAATTGGGCAATTGAATCAGGCCCATAGAGATGAATGGCAGGGAGAAAGTTATGGAAAACTGGATAAAGAGACAGATCAGTGAAAAATAGAATGAGAGAGGTAATATGGGCTGAGACTACTTTGTTGGGGTAATATTGGTTGAAATTACCTTGCTAGGGTATTATTTGTTGAGGCTACATTGCTACGGTAATATTGGTAGAGGCTACCTCGTTGGGTTAATATTGGTTGAGATTACCTTGCTAGGGAAATATTGGTTGAGGCTACCATGTTGGGTTAATATTGGTTGAGATTACCTTGCTGGGTAATATTGGTTGAGGCTACCTTGTTAGGGTAATATAGGCTGAGACTACCTTGTTGGGGTTGGCTGAGACTATCTTGCTAGAGGTAATATGGGTTAAAACTATTTTGCTGGGGTAATATGGGCTGAGGCTACCTTGCTGGGGTAATATGGATTGAGACTATCTTGTTGGGGTATTATGGGCTGAGGCTACTTTACAGGGTTTTTATGGGTTAAGACTATTTTGCTGGGGTAATATGGGCTGAGGCTACCTTACTGGGATATTATGGGTTAAGACTATTTTGCTGGGGTAATATGGGTTAAGACTACCTTGCTGGGGTAATATGGGCTGAGGCTACTTTACAGGGTTTTTATGGGTTAAGACTATTTTGCTGGGGTAATATGGGCTGAGGCTACCTTACTGGGATATTATGGGTTAAGACTATTTTGCTGGGGTAATATGGGTTAAGACTATTTTGCTGGGGTAATATGGGTTAAGACTACCTTGCTGGGGTAATATGGGCTGAGGCTACCTTACTGGGATATTATGGGTTAAGACTATTTTGCTGGGGTAATATGGGCTGAGATTAAGTTGCTAGGGTAATATGGGCTGAGAGTACCTTTCTATGGTAATATAGGCTGAGACTATTTTGCTGGGGTAATATAGGCTAAGAGTACCTTGCTGGGGTAATATGGGCTGAGAGTACCTTGCTAGGGTAATATAGACAGAAACTATTTTGCTGGAGTAATATAGGCTGAGAGTACCTTGTTGGGCTGCCTGTCCTAAGTTGCCCATGGCATCCAGACTAGTGCCTGTGACTGATGGCTGGCCCACTTACTGTTGCAGGAGTTCATCCTCTGCATCCAGGGGTACACCGGTGTGGCACCTTTGGGGTCATCACTGTCTTCATACAGCAGCTTGCTGTGAGCACAGTCCGGCTTGCGCTGCTCCTGGCCGTATTGGGACTGGTCATCTAGAGAGGACAGGGCACAGGAGGGCTCCTTGTCCCTATAGTAGCCAGCTGCTGGGTAGTCACAGGCTGCTGTCCGGCTGTATGCTCCATTACTTGGCTGGTAATAAGAGGAGCCGGGGTAACCCTTCTCCTGCATCCCAGTGGCCCCATAGCTGCCAGGGTAGTGTCTTAAAGGATCCGCATAGCTTGAGGAATATAACGGGATCTGTCCTAGGAAGGGTTCCTGCCCACCAGGCAGAGTTACCGGGAAAGTGGAGTTGACAAAATAGGAACTCATTGGGAGGAGGCGGCAGTCCTTCCTGGCTTTATGATTTGTTGTGTTTTATAGTCCAAGTGCTTTAGCTATTAGTAGTTTATCGGAGATTGGGTTTTAGCTGAAGGGGGATGGCCGGGTGCCAGCCAGGGACAGAAGGAAATAGAAGCATATGATCACATACTGACCAATAGAAAGCTCGGAGATTGCGAAACAGCACCCAAGAGGGGCTTCCAACCCACCAGAGAGAAGCCCCCCAAACATACCACCTCAGAAAGAAACCAATGTGCTGCAACAAAACAAGGACAAATATCTCAACTTTGCCTAAACCATTCCTGCATTATTTGTAAATAATAGTAAATCACGGATTTTACTAAACGAATAATCCGTTTAAGACGTTCCCTATTAGTATACACCACATGGACATACTATGTATAGCCTCCTGAATATTACATTATTTCCCTATTTTGCTACAGATTGGTCTCAGTCTCAGGGCATTTCTAGCTCCTGCTGCTAAATCTATATCCGACACTTTACACTTAAAAGCCTTTGTTTTTAGGTCAAGAGCTGAACAATGTGTTTTATTGATTGGCTTTAATCTTAAGGTTTCAAACGAGAAGTGAGCAAGAACCTGCCTGCTACTTATTTATTGTATTATTTCTAAGCCCAATCTGTCAGCACATTACATGCGATTCTACATGTGAAATGTGACTGAGCTACATATGTGTCAGCTGCTAATTCATGTTACTTCCCAAACGGTGCTAATAAGAATGGAACCTAAGGATAAAGCGACTTGGGCTTCGTGTTGAAGTCTATAGGTCTTATGCGCTTTATATAGAAATATCTATATATCTAAATACATTGCTATATTGACATATACATTTGTGTGAGTGATATTTATATAGATTGTATTCCTTATAAATATTAGCATATTCGATTAATATGTATATAATATATAATAATAAAGTATATTTATATATATATATATATATATATATATATATATATATATATATATATATATTTATATTTATATACACTATACATTATTATTATTATCCTTTATTTGTAACGCCAACATATTCCGTAGCGCTGTACAAAACATAACATTTTTATCACATTGCACAAAAATGGAGGCCCTGTTATTAAATTTAAAATCAAACATACATAGTGCTTTTCCCAAAGCCCCAAAATATTTAAATAAATATATATATAAATATATACATGCACAAACATTTTTTTCCTGGAAACAGATATACACTTGACATTGCGCTTTAATAGTAAATGTAAATATATATATTTATACACCAAGATGCACTTAGATATATAATTTACTCACATGTATATAGCATGTATTGTTTATATAAATAATGTATTATATATATATATATATATATATATATATATATATATATATACATTTACTCACATGAATATAGCATGTATTTTTTGTATAAATAATGTAAAGTATTATATATATATATATATATATATAAAATTTACTCACATGAATATAGCATGTATTTTTATATAAATAATGTTATGTATAATATATATATATATATATATAATATAATGTATATAATATAATGTATAATATATATATTTTGTAGTATATATTGTAATATAATTTATACTACATAAAAAATAAAATAATCTGAACTATTACATCTTAGTGTGTCTTCTTTCAGGGGCTCGATTTTAGGAAAACAGAAGTTTTGCTGCTTTGAAGACTACTTGGGGAATAAGAAGACGCCGTGTAAGTGTGAGGGGCCTCCACTAAGATAGAAACATTCAATGTGTGCAGCTTCATACATGGGAATATCACAGGAACTCGGGATCTAAATCTGTAAAATCTTGCTTTAAATAAAAAGTATAAGCAGCAGCCTCTGCATTTAGATCACAAGCAGCTGGCTCTAGCACAATGTATATATATATATAATATAATATAGTAATGTTCACCAGCCAGACACATTACAAACCTACATTTTTTTTATCTGCCTGCTCTATAGTGCTATTTTGGTGTTTGGATTTCCCTTAAGAAGAAACAATCCATGTGCTTCCTGAGACTCATTTCCTATAGGTAAGTTTGCTGGACTGCAAAAGAATTTATAGCGACAATATCAAAATATGGATATATGCGACCTTGGATTATCATGATCTCCTGTGAAAATGATACATGATAATATAAAATGTTATTTTTAGTATAATTTGAAACAGTCAGACTATTTCCTAAATTAATAAATTAAACGTTTTATTCTATAAGGAAACAAAATATTATTAAAATGTAAGTATTTATACTTTTAAATACACCTGGGAATTAATAAAAAACATTAAACTTCAGAACATTAATCACATTGTTTTATAACAATTCGTCTTGTACAGATAATCAGTTAAGAAATGTAATTTAATATCAAAGCATTTTTTTGTGTGTTTCAGACATAAAAGCATTTCCTGACCAAGCCCCTGCACAAACAACAAATAAACAATATCAAAGTTCCAGGTCCCAGATTGTGGATTCTTTCTATGTTTCTGTAGATTTGTTTGGAAGCAGCTGCACAGCAGGAATCCTCACTTAAGGGACTTATTGCTGCAATAAAATCAACTTTTGAAAGCTTTGTAATTTTACAGCACAGAGAACAGAGCAAATTGTGTTACATTCCCAATGTAACTGTTCAACAATTACACACAAAAGAATAATACGCAAAGCTTCCTAAAATATACCTATTTACTAATATCTAGCGTTTTATTTTAAGTACATTTAATTTTTGTATCATTTTACCTAATTAATAATTCTTTCAAACGAAATGTATGTATTTAATTATCAAAGCAATTTATTTTTAAAAGTTGTTAACATTTATTTCAATTTCAACAGCGTTTTAATTAATGTTATTTCCATATGTTATGTATTTTAAACTTCTGATTGAATATAAAAACGATTATTATACTCAATATACTTCCAATACAATGCCTGCTTAATATTGTTTTATATTATAATTTATTTACTGCTTGCTGATCACTGAAAAATGATTTAGGTTGAATTCTCTGATTTTAAAGGTTGCGCCATCTGAATTATAGATATTTATAAATATATATATATATATATATATATATATATATATATATATATATATATTTGTTTATAATATTAAATGTACAATTTACTGAGACATGTATGCATGATCTAGTTTTTAATGTTTAAGTAAATTACATTTCAATACTGATATTATTAAAGAGTTATTAGTTTTTATGTAATTTATATACTGTTTCAGTGCCAAATATTGTATTTAATTTGCTGGTTGAACCTCTGAATATTAAGAATAAATAATGCACTTAAAAGTAAAGTTCTTATATTTGTACCTGGCTATGACTACAAGCAGATTGCTGCTACAAGCACTTTGTGTCTATGCACTTTTCCGACGGCAGGTGGCAGCAGATAAACATCTTAAGATCACATTCAGGAGCATCACAGCTTTTGCACAAAACCTTGCACCACATTTTTTTTCGACAGAATAATAATCGAGACAGGAATTGTAATATAGGAATTTGGCACATTTTACGAAATGTACTAAATAATTCACCCATTTTCACAAAAAAAAGTAGTTAATGTTTTTAAACGAAAAAATAACTGAAAATATGCATACCTGTGAGCGAATCTACAAGTGTTTTTTTTGTTTTGTTTTTTTTTGCAACATTTTAATTTTTTTACATCATTTAAATATATAATGGAGATTGTATAAAATATAGAATAAAATTGTATTTAACTACGTACAAAACCACACAAATAATATTATATATCCAAAATTACAATGCAAACATGTACAGGTGTTTTCAAAATATTGCTCATTAAATGGATATTTCCAACAAAAATCAAACAACAACAGTTGTTTATTTATCACACACAAATGAAACAATAGATTGTGTAATGCAATTATGCATGCAGGTCACGAATTTAGTCCCAGTCAAGACTGGTATTAAAATCCCCCCTGTCTATCTGCATTTAGTATATCCCCCCAAAACAATTCATTTTCAGCTCACGTTATTGAGATGACCTATAAGATGAAGAGAAGGCTGATTCATCTTAAGAATCACTGTAATGCATCTATTTATATATTTGAACACAAATAGACATAGGGTGGATGTATAATGTGCATTTATACAAATGCTTTCATTTATATTTATATATATATATATATATATATATATATATATATATATATATTCCAATCTATAACCATAAACAAATGAATTAATGTGTATACACTATATAACAGGAATATACATGTATATATGTATGTATGAGTATGAAGCTATATATATATATATATATATATATATATATATATATATATATATATATATATATATATATAATATATATATATATATATATAATATATATATATATATATATATATATATATATTCATAATTATATATATAGATAAATATTATACTGCACGACAAATAGTTACAGTGAAATAAATGTTTTCTTACCTTTACAGAGCCTCAGATGAGCCAGAGGAGTCTTATTTCTAGATCTCAGGTATTGTCCCAAGCTGAGATTCCTTGCTTTCCTCTCTGTCTTGTGATTGCTTTTGGATTTCTGTCATCTGTCTGCAAAATGGAGCAACTTCCCCCTTTGAAAAATGCTGTGCAGCTCCTCCATGCTCCCTCCATTCCTGTTCCAGCACCACCAGCCAGCCCAGCCCAGGATCCAGCTGCTGCTCTTTCTCCTTGAGATTGCTGAGTTATCTAGCAAAAATATTACATGTAAAGAGACAGGAGCCCTGAAGGAGACACTGATCCGACCCAAGGTGCGGTGGCCGAAAGAATGGTGCAATATAGCCACATGGGAAATGATAAAAAAGTTCATGATCACGGTAGCAAGTCCACATGACCAGCCCTGGCCAATCCCAGTACCCAGCCACTCATAAACTTCTAGCACAAAGTTGTAAATTTTCATAAAACAACAAGGAATTTATTGCATTTCTTCATGACTGCTTTAAGAGCAGCCTTTCCTTGGCCGCCATCTTTTTTGTCTAAAAAGAATATTGTGCAGGTCCTTCTTTATCTGATGAGGTGGCTTTTATCCATCAGGTCTGTGTGATCAGATTCATTACTGGCAGGTAAATGGGAAGGAATCAGTTGTGTCAGCACATCTCCAAAAATGTCGGGTTTTATGTCTTCTGTCGGATTTTACCAAAATTCCACCC